>CABFWO010003329.1:46983-62863 GCA_902155825.1 Timema genevievae
GGGGGGGGGCAAGCTTAATCTGATACGCCACTGATATTACATAAAATCGAAAGACTACTTAACAAGATTTCAACCAAATTTTAAAATTCTACCGATCCCAAAGGTAAGCCTAGGCATCAATATTCCTATGTGCGTGTTGCTTTGTGTAGCCGAAGTTTTCTTTGTTTGATTATGTCACTGCTTCTTGCCACCCATTCGGGTCATACACATATAAACTAATTACGTTAATATGTAAGGGATGAGGAAAGTAGAATATGGAAGACGCATATCAATATTTTGGTTGGAAGTAGAGTTGAAAAAATTAATGAAAAACCACCCTCACTATATCCAACTGGTATTCAAACCCCCAACAGCCCCATCAACGGCAGTTCAGTATATTGCCAGAGTGATGACTTAAACCATTCGACCACCAAAAATTGATGCAAGGGAAGTATTCAGAAGGGTGACCTCTAAGTTGAAAAGTTGAAAGTTTTAATGTCAGTTGTAGTCCTGTATAATATCATGTTTAGAACTAACAAGTTAGAAAAATATTATTAGAATGGAACTCAAAATTGTTCGAAACGATTTGAGATATATTCATGGAAAAACGAATCATGACAGTTTTTTTAAGGATTTGATTTTAAGTTGATATTTGAAGCTCGGTTCATAGATTAGTAAGATGTGACGAGGGGGTGGACGAGTCTAAAACTCAAAGGGGATTTACAAAATTAGATTCTTTCTAAATCATATTATCAATTTTCTCAATGGAAAAATATTGGGTGAGATTAGTGTCAAAATTGCACCAAATATTTAAATTAATTCAAACTATAAAAAGCACACCAAAAATGGAATAATACAAACAGTAATATCGTATCCAAGAAAGTATCCTTTACGACAACAAAGAAGAACTTTGTGTGGAGATCCATCTGTTTGGTACACATTCTTCGTTTCAATATCTCGAGTCCATGGAACACCATACTATTCATCAATAGTTATGGATTTCAAAGAACAGAGCATGCCAAAAATTATGCCGTATGTTGACTTAATAATTTTAATCACAGCTCCAGTGTTAAGAGTGAAAAGCGAGCTTAACCTCTAAAAATCTAAAACAATACAAACCTACCGGGGATCTACAAACAAACATGAACAGTTAATTATTCTAGAAACAGTTCCAATTGAATACGAAGTCGGGTCCAAATTAAACTTTAAGAGATGTTTAGCTAGTAAAACGATACCTGGGAAATTTGTTTGAGACATAGTAAAATAATTTGATATAAGGGCCAGGAAACTTTTTTTCATTTTTCAATGATTTACTTGTTTCTTATAGGCCAACTTAATCACAATTCATGTATGTGTATTATGTATAATTGTATTGAAATCAGTAAGCTAGATTGTCAAGTTTAGATAAATTAATAAATCTTTGAAAAAACACGGATTTTAATTCACAAGAAGTTAGATTAAGCTTTTCAATTTAGTTTTGGATGACACTATAAATAACTCTAAGGTTGTAGGTTAAGAGACGAGGGGGTTGAGAATGAGTCGGTGAAGAGACGCTCATAGCGTGCTTCCACTTATGAGAACAATAAACGACACGGTCCTACCTGTCATTTTGGTTGAGTGTTTCGTGGTAAATATGTGGCTGAAGGTTGAGATGGTTTGTAAGGTCAGGTTTTGATTAATCCAAGGTGGATTAATAATAAGGAATAATGCATAATTTAAAGTGCACAAATGATTTAAAAAAAAGATTCATAATAAAGCGTAGTAATTAAATATAGACTCAAATCAATTATTTATTTCTGGAAATAAGCCTAGCTTCTTTAAGATAGTAAGATCAAATGCTTCCTTCAAGTGAGCTCTTGAAATAAAATGCTCAATATATTTTATATTTTGAAAGAATTAAACTTATTTAAGAAATATATTCACTAGCATATTAATTAGGCTAATATTTAATTCTATCGTTGATTTAGATCATATTATCATAAATATTATATCTCAGTGTGGATATACTTATCAACAACAGAAATAAAAATATTTCTCCTTTATTTATAATAAAATCAACAATCGTAGTCATTGACGCTAACACAAAGTAAATTCGTAAATAAAGAATAAATATGGCTTTTGCGAAACAATTTTCAAACCTGTTCAGAAGATTTTTTCCGTCATGAGTATATATACACTAGAATTTTTACTGGTTGAAGCCATACTTATTGGCTTATACATTTACTCAAGTCGATTTATAATGCGTGAATAATTGAATTTGAATCAATTTTTTGAATTATGCACTGTTCCCTATCAAAGATGCTTCGATTTTGAATGCTATATAATTGAAAGTTATGTGTTTCCACTTTATATGTGTTGTGAGCTATGTAAAGTATTCATTAATACCAGGGATTGGATTTTGATGAGCTTGAGAGTGTCAAATATGAGACAAAAACTCCTAAAATGCTACTTTAAATTGACCAAAAATGACCCTAAAAAGTGGATGAATGCTTTAAATAAATGCACAGACCTAAATCAAACGAGTACTTAACAAGTGAAAACTAACATATATCCATACTACGAAAAACCTTTAATAACAAAACTTGCATTCCAGTAAAATTTAACATTTATTTACAAGTATCTGCTTTAGAAACAATTGATACCCTTTCCACCACCATTTTTACAGCTTAGTAGTAGACTAGTGATTACAAGGAAGGTAGATTCTCTAACCATGCAAATTAATAGGGCAAAAATTAATTTAAGTGTATATTCTCTTCGCAATAAAATTTATGAGCATTCGTGCATTTAAAAAACGATACCAATAGTTAGGTGGGTATTAAACATAAATAGGCCTACTTAAAATGGTCAAACAATGACACCGTGTAAGGAAAAATTACCCAAATATGTCAAAAATAAACCTTTAAAATATACCTTTCTGCAAGGGAATCATGACCAGTCTATGTACAAATGGGATGTACACATAAAAATACGGCATATCATAAAAATCCTTTCCCTGATTATTATTTATGCATTATGCATGAATATAAACCCAGTAAAATCATGCCTTGACATAGCCCATATTTTATTATAGGTGCGTTATATCCCCGACCAAAATTAATATGGGAAACAATTAGTACTCCTTTACATCAGCAAACTCTAATGATCGGTCTTAGTATTTGAACGAATTTCAAGACTCCCTAAGAAAGGCACAGAAAGTAGATGTGTGACTGCACGTGACTAGTGAGATTTAAAAAAAAAGCCATTGATATGCTAGCAACTTTATTTGGAAGTGCTTGGCTACACGGTAGATGGCGTTAACGACTCAGATGATCGACCGACCACGGTGATGAGGAGGGAAGGTCACACAGATCACAGATGATTGATCGAGAGCTGAAGCCGGCTTAGCCATTAATTCCACCTTTATTTGTGGAAGCACCGCGCGATGGCGTGCGGAGATTGGGGAAGGGGTGAGAGGGAAATAGGGGTAGACACGCCGGGCGCGTCATGGACCCGACATTGAATCGAGCGAACTTTAGGTAAGCCTATTAGACAGAGAGAGATAGGGAGCAGCGGACCCATCCTGTTATTCTGTGAAGGCGTTGAACTGTGGCGTGATCTGCGCAGGGGGGTTGGCGTTTTCCTGGCACCTGAACTCAGAGCGCCTTCAATACCGTGATTAGCACCGGGGCGAAGCGACGTTTCCATGGCGACGCCATCATCACCGCTCCCTCCATACCTCTTGTGCCTTCCACTTCCGCTCCAGTGCACCACCAATAGCTTGATTAGGCTCGCAAACAGCGAGGTGCGATCCGACCTGTAGTAGAGACCATTCCTCGTCCAGCAGGAAGAACTTTCACTCAATTCAAAAAGTTTCTTTTATTTTTGTTATAGTATATAGCTCTTGTTGATAAAATAAAAGTAATCTCTAGCAAGCAGAGAAGGCAGTAATTTCGACTCGTGCGCTCAACTCTGTAGAAAGAGTTTGAGATTAATCAAAATAATAATTATTTCCTTAATAATTATCTTCCTCTTCCAATGCCCTTAAATTAGTGTAAGCTACAGATGGTCCAAAAGGGCAGTAAGTTACATAGCATTAAAAATTTTTTTTGTTGAGCTACTATACTCATCAATGAGTACGTGGTCTAAAAGTCATGCTCGTTTTGGTCTAGCTCACTCGTAGCGGGTAAATCGGGGTTCTAACCCAACCGGGTGTATTGAGGTTGGCTTTTACAAAATGTTTTAGAAAACATTCTAAATTAAGATAGTGAGGTTTGGATATTGAAATTGAATAAGGAATTGAAATTTGATAATAAATTAATACTGTAGAATAATTGAAGTAATTTTTGAATAATTAAATTGACAAATAAATTAGGTAGATATTATGAAAAAAAAGTTAAATTTTATGTCTAAAGTGATACAATAGTAAGGAAAAATAATCAATAAGTTTTAATTTTTACATTTATACGTTATCTAATATAATTTTTTCTTGAATTTACTTTACATTTTTTTGATCCATTAGTTATAACCTTCAAATAATTGTCCATTTTAATATATTTACTTTTAACTCGGTACTATACTCTCTATAATGAAGAACATCTTTCTCAAATTTGTATCATTATTGTTTTAACATTTTCATTTTTCCTTATTATTGTATTACTCTTGAATAGACACCCATCCAATTCAACTATGTTTACTAATATTTAGGCCTACCTAGTTTATTTGTCAATTCAATTATTCTTTATTCCAAACTTACTTCAATTTTTATATTAATTCTTCAACAAATATTCTACTAAATCGTTTCCCTCATTCCCTGCACGAGAATGTGGATACATCTCCTCTAAGTTCTACCATCTTCATCCCTACACGATTATCTTGGTTAAATGAGGATAGCCCGGATATATATTAAGACGCAGTGCAAAAAATGTATTCATATTTGTATGACGAATTTAGCACGAGCTTTTTAAACATCATTGAATTGCATTGGCACTAATATAGAACAGGGCAGAGCAAAATAATAACCACAATACTCAATACTCAACCCCATCTCTAATAACTTTTTATTTTAAGAATAATTTATATAATAATCATATTTATAAGCCTTGCTATGGTTTTGAAACGTGGTCTCTTAACTCACATGACGAAAATAAATTTAGGGTGTTTGAAAACAAGGTGCTTAGGAAGATATTTGTTCTAAAAAGGGACGAAGATACTTGGGAGAGGAGGAGGTTACATAATGATGAGTAACATACCTTATACGCATCACAAGACATTGTTATGGTAGTCAGATCTCGCAGACCACGGTGGGCAGGACATGCAGCATGAATGGAAGACACTGCCGTGTCTACAATTATTTACAGCCTGTCAGCCCCCCCTCCCCCCACATTGGCACTCCAAGCCCCAGTACTATGTCAGGTAATGGGCCCCCTATTAAGGTATCCTCATTAGCACTTTCATTCAGATTTCATAAATATAGCTACTCAATACTCATACTAAACTAACTAGTACTTTCTGACCGTGAAATCACTTGAAATTAAAAAACTAGTACATTTGAAATGTATTTTAATTTTGTACACAAAACAAGAAAAATGTATATGAAAAAGAATTAATGTTCTTAAGTTGTAAAATTTTCAATAAACAAAATAGAAAAGAACAACACACGCAATAAATTTCACAAATTGTGTTCATAAACGGGGGTAGGTCCTAAAATAAGATGCAGTTGACATTCATAAATTTTGTAACTGACTCACTGACTTAAATGTTACATTTTTCTAGCTTTCCTGTTTGCGAGTTCATTTATGACTTTTATAAGGTCCAAAGTAGAAGCCAAGCTATGTTCTATAGCCAGTAAGGACAGCGAATTCAAGCGGTGTTGGGTCATTGATGAACTTTTCCAGGTTTTCAACACATTGCCAAGTTTACTTAAGGCTCTTTCTGCTGATGCAACAGTAAGGGGAAGTGTACGGAGTGCAATGCAAACTTTAATGAATATTGGTTCCAAATGTTTCTCACATATTGAATTTAATAATTTCAAAGGGCCAACTTTAATCTTAGATTCAAATATAATGGAATAAATATGCTTTAAATGCACAATTTCATCACATAAATCAGTTGATAAGTCATTTTAAAACTTTTGTACTAGAGCTTCAACCTTCACCTTCAGTTCTTTATCATCTAAAGAATTATACTTCAAAAATGGACTGAAAAGCTCACAGAAAAAAATTTGCTGCTTTATAAAGTCTTCTAATTCCTGTAAAAGGAAATCTAACATCCTATAGACTACACACATTTTGAACTTATCTCCTGCAGTGAATTTTTGGTCTGCCTCTGGTATTGCTATACTATATAGACGATTCCTTTTTACGGTGAAAATTTGTGGCATTTCCATTTCTTGTGCGACTAAAAGTGAATTTTCTAGAATATCTGCCCATGAATCTCTCAACTTTTGCATTTCCTGCTGTAGGTCTTTTATGAGATTGACCTCAACCTCAAGAGATATTCCTTGGACATGAATAATAACACTTCGTTCATCAACTAAAGACAGAACTTTATGTTAAATACTACCATAACAAATTCTTCAAAAGAAGAAAAATATTTCCTCAAGCCCACAACAATGCTATATATTTTTGGTTGTAAGGTTGTTGACATTTCTTGCAGTGCGCAGTCCAATGCTTTTAGTATCCCTGGGTAATGCTTCGCTATGGGGAGAACAGCTTCTACACGCTCACTCCATCTAGCTTCAGATATTTTTTTGAAGGATAATGCCACTTGTTCTTTTAAAATGTCCCATCTTGCAGGACTATGTGAAAAACTATGCTATCACTTTGGAAAGGCAAACCTCTTGATGCTAAGAATAACGTCACATCTAGTAGACTTAACAAAACCGCTTTCCACTAATCGGCTTCACATGCAGTCTGTTTTTGGCGTTCACTATATATCCTTTTACAAATTAAGGATTGTTGCAATGATTTCGATTAAAATGAAAAAAGTTTGGGAAAAATTGTTAAACTTGAGATTATAACTATACACACCAACCTAGGCGGGCCCCCCCAGCTCCCCGGGCCCCGGTACTACGGTACTGGTCATCCCTCCCCATGTGGGGGGCCTGCAGCCTGTCTGTTGATATTCACTCTATTACTATAGTTACTTATGCTACTTGTAGTTAGTTGAGGTTAAAACAACATTTTACTCATTCTAAAACCCAGATTGTTAATATTTCATTGCGATGTATGTAGTAAATAAGAACTCATAAACGAATATAACAATATTAAAACGAATCATTTAAGGCTACCAGAAAGCTCATCACACTTCTAGTAGGCCTATTTCATATTATATCTACATACATATTAGTTTATAATGTGAATCAATTAGTAAATTGTAATAGTGGTATAATTCTGATCGAATTTCTCCCTTCACCAAAATAGGTGTATATCAGTTATGCTACCGAAATAAACATAAGTATTATTAATTGAGGTTACCGGTCGGTCTAGGGGTAAGGTGTCGGATTTCTGTGCTAGGGGTCCGTGGTTCAATCCTCGGTCCCGGCACAGATTTATCTGATTGCCAAACACTTCCTTCACCTCTGACAAGACGTGTATTAATCACAACTTGTGAATGTGTGGAATGCCAGGCCTCCACCGTGGTTCGGATCCCACGTTAAACTGTAGGTCTTCTATTTCATCTCACAATCACCCTACCATTACACTTTAGCG
The DNA here is from genome assembly GCA_902155825.1 of Timema genevievae. Classification (NCBI taxonomy): domain Eukaryota; kingdom Metazoa; phylum Arthropoda; class Insecta; order Phasmatodea; family Timematidae; genus Timema; species Timema genevievae. The sequence goes on from CABFWO010003329.1 coordinate 54,651, forward strand.
TAAGTGCGTACAACCCGAACGGGTAGTTAGACGCGGTGCTAAAGATAATAATAATAATAATAATAATAATAATAATAATAATAATAATTTCAATTTCCTTTATTATAGTGCTGGCCAACAGTCGTAAGACCTATAACAGGCCAGCACTGAAAAGTACATCAGTACCATACAAACACATATAATTAGACGTTAAAATATGATAAGCAAAATGGCTAAATAATGGTACATACTGATGAATAGCTACGAAAAAAGTAATTAATAATGATAATAATAAAGAATAGCATTAATAACAAATAACTAAAGAGTGTTTAAAAGCAGTAATAATATGCAAAAAATAGATCAGAATATTGTAAATTTAAATATTATAGGCAGAGCCTCTACATGATACATTATTGATATGGGATTTCCTTAAATAACTCTCTGAGTTTAGCTTTTCTTTTATGATAGAAGTTGAATTCGGCAAATCTAGAATTGGCGCTATGGATACAACGACCTATAAGAGCTATTGAGAAAAAATAATTTTGGATTACGAGAAGACCGAGAAAGGATATGAACGCCTACATGATCAAGGGCAAATTTGCAAGAAATTTTGTTATTGAAAATATTAAAAACAAAAAGGGTATCACAATAAAGTCCACGTGAGAAGAGAGTTTGGAGCCCTAAGAGGTTTCGAATCCTGGCATAATCATAATAAGTCCGGTTACTAAAGAATTTATAATAGCACGCAGCGACAAATTTTCTTTGAACGTTTTCCAACCTAAGAGAATCAGTTAAGGTAATGGAATTCCAAGCAACAGTAGCATATTCTAACTTAGATCTAACCAGGGCGTAGTACAGACATAAAAAACAGTCAACTTTCTTAAATGATGAAGTAATAAATTTAATAAGTCCAAGTAATTTCAATGAATGGGAAATTACATGGTCAACATGATAGTGGAAATAAATTTTGTTATCCAGGAGAACACCGAGATCATTAATATAAAGGGTGCGAACTATGTTTTCACTGCCCAATTTATGAGTAAAAAAGAAAATATTAGTTTTCCTAATAAAAGATATAAGTAGATTTGATCTTAGTGTTATTAATAAACATTCCATTTTCCAAAGACCATTGTAGAATACCATTTACATCATTTTGTAAATCTATACAATCTGCAATTGATTTGATAGTTTTAAATAATTTTACATCATCAGCAAAGAATAAATAATTAGATGAGTTCAATAGTTTACCAATGTCATCAATAAACACATTAAAGGAAGAGGACCTAAATTAGAGCCCTGTGGTATGCCACAGGGTGCTAAAAATGTATTTGAGTTGTGAGAATCAATTTTAATAATGAATGATCTTTCATGCAAATAACTGCTGAACCAATTTACATATGAATGAGAAAGTCCAAAATTACCAATTTTAGAGAGAATAACATAAGTCAAATGCCTTACTTTGGTAAAAATAAATAGCATCAACCTGACTTTGAGCAGAGACTTGAGGGGCAACATGCCCAAGAAATTCTACTAAATTAGTGATAGTAGATTTATTTTTTATAAAGCCATGTTGATCATCTGAAAGTTTATTTTTTAGGTGATGCTCATGTATGATTATCTCGAATACTTTGGAGAAAGTGTTTAAGAGAGAAATTGGTCTATAATTTAAAACATTTGTTTTTACCCCTTTTTTATAAAGAGGTATGACAACAGATTGTTTCCATGCAAGAGTAAAAGTTTCATTTGACAGGCTAATGTTAAAGATATAGGCTAACAAAGGGCTGAAAATGCTGGCACAGCATTTAACAATAAAACTTGGAATTCCATCTGTCCCGGCACATCTAGAAGAACTCAATTTTTTTATAGCACTAGCAACATCCAAGGGTGTAATGTGGCATGGATACAAGGGCGCACTAGTTTCAATAACGGGGCAGGGTGGGACAGGTAAGGCTGAATTATAAATGGAATGAAAGTAGCTCCCAAACTCATTAGCAATTAATACAGGATCCGCTAAATCTTGCCATTAATTTCTAGGTTATACGGGAAAACTTTATTCACACGATTAATTTTAAAAAATTTCCAAAATTCTTTAGGTTTGCATTTAATACTATTTTCTATTGAGTTCATCCCATTGGCTCTGTCTATAATCAAAGTAGTTTTAACTAATTTACGAAAGTGAGAAAAATGTGAATAGAATACACTATTATTTGTTAGTTTAAACTTTTTGAAAAAATTTGTTTTTTTCCTAATATAATATTTAAGATTAGAAGAAAACCAATTCGGATATTTGGATGAATTAAGGATAGTAATTTGAGGAATATGCGTTTTGATTTTCCTTTGGACTAAATTGGTAAAATTATCTACAGCCAAATTAACATCCGTAGTAGAATAAACACAAGACCAATCAGCAGTGGCCAGATCATTGTAAAGATTAAGGTGATCACCACGTGCATAGTTAATATATGTGGTAGGGGTGTCATTAATTTTAGTAGCAATAGGTACATCAAGTGAAATCAATAAGGGTGGATGATCTAAATCATTATTCACTAATGAATGAGAGCTTTGAATTAATAAGGGGTGGTGAAAATTAGCAAAAACAAGGTCAAGGAGTCAAGTGTCATTATCAGCTTCATTAAGTTGTTCTAATCCTAATATGTTAGTCGAAGCAAGAAGTTGAGTAGCTTTTAATTCAATGTAGAAATGCAAAATGCTCTGAGCATGATGATATTTCCAATCAATTTTGGGGCAGTTAAAATCACAGAGTAATATTATTCTATAGGGGTAGTTAGCCAAAACAGCTTCAAGAAATGTAAAGTAATTGTTAAATGCTTCGACTGTTATTTGGGGAGCAAGATATATGTTCCCAATTAACAGTTTTTGGTGAATCAAATGTTGGTATCTCAATCCAGACAAATTCCATATTATTCTCTAGGTCAGTTCTCCTGAAATAGCATCAATGACAGAAATGAGAACACCACCACCCCTTGAGACAGTAACTTCATCATATAACCTATCGGATCTATAAACATTATAGTTAGGGGGAAAGTAATTTTCATTAACAAACTCACTAGAGAGCCAATAATAATAATAATAATAATAATAATAATAATAATAATAATAATAATATATATAATAATATATATAATAATATATAATAATATAATTATATATAATAATATAATAATAATATAATAATATATAATAATATATAATAATAATATAATAATAATAATAATAATAATTATTATTATTATTATTATTATTATAATAATAATAATAATAATTATTATTATTATTATTATTATTATTATTATAATCATTATTATCATTAATTGGTAGGTAGCTATCAAGAACGTGGAAAGTATAAAGGGGTGAGGTTCATATATAATATGTATATAAACTTTTATTGGCTAAAGGTATGGTAACATTTCATAGTGGGTTCCCATTGGAAAAATTAGTTCTCCTCGCCCTTCATAGCTATTATTACAGGTAGCTATTAATATAATATTAATCAGCACTATAATTACCATTAGTATTTCTTTTATGCTACAACTGAATAAAAAATTTATTTTAATAGCTAAAAAATTCGACAAAATTCTATATATATTATATTCCTATTTAACAATCGTGCATGCCATTACATATTAATATAATATATATATATAAATGATTTAAGGTCTTAGTCTACAAATTAAAAAATAATACTATGAAAAAACAATTAAACTCATGATTGAAGGTAGAAAGATTTTTTACAACACGCACATAAAAGCTTTATTCCTGTAAATTATACAATTTAAAAGAACACAACTTATTTGAAAAAATTCTCTCTTTTTTCAGGCCGTCACCTCTTACTACCCAACCGGGCGGTCCTAATACTTACATTACTCGGGTAGATAATAGGATGTTAACATTAAGAGGAAGTTTATCCACAATCGCATGGAGTAAGGGTAGTAAACTATCTAGGAAAAACTACGCTCACTACACCAATTCGGAATTATAACCCAAGGGATAGAACAATTGTTAACAAGAGATAACTTTCAGACTGGGAGTTTTATGACACGTTGCTGTATGCCGCATGTGCCACATGTCACGTCATGACTGAATAGACTGGTTCATTGTTCCTATTTGACTTTCAGCAAGCGCTTAGTTGTTACTGATTTGGTTAATCTGTGTATAAATGTCTGACAATTCAGTACACCATGCGATACGGCCAGATCTGTAAAGATGGTAGCACCCATAACGGCACAAACTATTAGACCTATGCTAATATTTAATGCTGAATCTGTGCCACAAGAATATTCTATTCTCATAATTTGTGCCACCGTAGTTTCCGTGAAAACAACAAAAGACTTTGGGTGCCACAAACTCATGTATCAGTGCACACAGAGTGGCACAAACTAGAAAACTGATGCCAATATTTAGGGATGAATTAGTGCCACAAGAATATCTCACATTATTTGTGCCACGGTATCGTTAAAAGACCTGAAAACAAGGGAAAACAGAAAAAAAGTTAGGTGCTTTGGGTGATGCCAACTTCAAATGCCACTTTCACTAAATTAACGGCAAAAATTCCCAAACATATGCCAATATCAAGTGTATAATTTGTTTCATAATAATATCTCACTTCCATAATTTATGCCACCATAGTCCTTGAAAATATACCTAAAAAGCAACACCCATAATGACACACATCACGGGACCTATACCATCTCTTCTTTTCCCTCTAAGCATTATATTGACTAGACGTCTGTCTTTTCGTTTAAATCCAGAGGTGGGGAACCTTTTGGCATCGGAAGGTCACATATCATTTAGCGGATTCCTGACTAGGCCATATAGTGAATTTTGACAAAATATGATAGTGCATCAACCATAGATATATAGATAGATGGTTTGATAAAAACTTTTTTCATCTAGCATTAGGCTTTATAAATAATGTTTTATTTTAATTAATTAAATCACACACTGTTTTAGAATGTACAGTTTACAAACGATGAAAATACATCATTGATTAATTGTTAAGACTGAAGGTGGACATTTTAAGCATATCCTATGATATCCTTAAATTAAAAAATGACACCTAGACCCTGGAATCGAGCCTGAGACCTTTGGATTTATATGCCAATACTTTTACCACTGAGCTATCAAGGAGTCATACCGTGCCCAGGGTCATTCTTCACTCATATTTTAGGGCAGGTCTGTGAAGGGCCATATTACACCTGGTTCTAAAAAAAAATGTGATATTATAATACTTTAGCAAAAGTAAGATTTACAAGTTCTTGCTTCTATTTATTATTTAGTCAAAGGCTACATTTTATTTTTCAAATTAAGGTTAGTTTCAAACAAAATTCCCACTACACAAGCATTGGAATATGTATTTACCTAAACCTGAACATATAATTTTCTGCTATTTTTTCAAATTTGCCTTAATGTCAAATTATGTAAAAATAAATATACTTTTGCACACAAAATTATTTTATTTACTTCATAATTAAACCTGCTAACTAATTTATCTAATATAAATACTTTTTTTTATTTAAACAAATTACATTTATAATTTTTAATAATTTAAAAATATGTTGGGTGTGTAGTGAAATAGAAAAAAAAGCATTATTATAAAATTAATGATATAATATTTATACTAAATACTATTTAATAAGCCCACAAATCAGTGAAATGATTTAATTGTGAGTTTATTACCATTCGTTTGCATGTTCATATAAGAGATACGTGAGCATACCTTCTGTTTATCCTGAGAAGTCTGGTTCCACTATGGTGTAGCTTATAAAATAGGGCCATAGTGTAAGCTTTCAAGGTAAGAATATTAATTTGCTTGGTTCTACTATGGTGTAGCTAATTTAAATAGGGCCATTATGTAAGCTGTCAAGGTAAGACTGTTAATTTGCTTGGTTCTACTATGGTCTAGCTTATTAAAATAGGGCCATTGTGTAAGATGTCATGGTGAGATTGATTACTTGCTTGGTTCTACTATGGTGTAGCTTATTAAAATAGGGCCATTGTGTAAGACGTCATGGTGAGATTGATTACTTGCTTGGTTCTACTATGGTCTAGCTTATAAGATTGGGCCATAGTGGAACCAAACCTCTTAGGGTAAAGGGAGTGTACATGACAAGTAACATTCCTTTAACTTTACACAATAGTAAATTTAAACTTTACAAATCAATTGGATTTCTAAATAATTCTAAGGCCTTAGCTGTTCAAATTATTTACTTTTAATATTGAAATGAATCCTTCACAGAATAGGTCATCATAAATGATATTCAAATCTCAATAATATTTATATATTTTGGATTGAAAAACAAGCGGGAAAATATTTAGTTTTTCAAAAAAAAAGGATTGTTTTAGCCTTTTATTGAACATTTTATAAAAACATTTTATAAATACATTTCTCTTGTTAAGATGTAATATTATGGTAAGTTTTAATACCCTTAATTTCATCTTTTAATAACTATGATTACTATAATTATTTTAATTCAAATACGTGTTTTTTTAAATGTTAACATTATTGTAACAGTGGGTGTAGCCATTCGTGGGGATTCCTACTTAATACAAAATTAATATTGATCACTTTTGGAAAGCTTGCACCAAAACTAACATAAACAATGTCTAACATTATTTGACTACTTTATACCACCAAGAATGTGACAAAGTACCCCACGAGAAATATTGAAGTCCTAGTAATAAACTATATAAACTTTGTTTATCTTGCCTCGTAATATAGTAATTAAATTCTCAGCAGTATTTTAAGGAAGTATAGAAGTTTGCTTGAACTGAAATTTAGTTGAAAAAAAAAGCTTTGTTGAGTCAAGATAGGCTTACCAATGGAAGTGTGGAGATCCCGAATAGGACGCCTTTCAGGAGGCCATTGCCTTTCGAGTCTACAGAAGAACGGGCTCCTTCAAATTAAAATTATTTTAATGTCTCAAGTAAGTATACTAATACACTCTTACACACTCCCTCTAACATATACAACAAAACAAACACTCTTACACATACAAGCTCTCTCACATATTCACAAAATAAGAAACTCTTACATACGCTCTCTCACATATAAATAAAAACTGGCTATTTTACACACACCCTCTCACAAACACTCATAGACAGACACTCTTACACACTCCTTCTCATATACACAACAAAACAGACACTCTTACATTCTCTCTCTCACATAAACAAACATACACTCTTACACAGTTTAATCTCACATATACACCGAAACAAACAATCTTACATCCACCCTCTCATATACAAAAAATACACTCTTACACACACTCTCTCTCACACACACACAAACACCCTTTTTCTCACGCTCACTAACCCCCACAAAACCTTACCACTTTCTTACACACTCGTGAACCCTCGAACCTGAATAATCTTTTGCTGTCACTTAACTATCTCCCTCACCCTCCATGAAAACGGTGACGAATTGGTGTATTGCGAGTCCATCGTATTTTAATGCTCATAAATCACTACGGGTTTAACTGCTTATGTCCATTCAATATTCATTGTAAGGCTAGACACACTATACTATTCCAAGCTGTATTAAATCATAAGACCACTCAAGCATTTATTATTCATTTAAATATAGCCAGAGTTTCGCAAACTGTGAGGCGCGCCTCACCGGTGAGAAACGGGGGAATTTTAGGTGAAGCACAGAATCGTTATATCCTTGAATCAATTGTTCTGTTCCTCCAACTTTAAGTTTTGCTTGATTAAAATAAATGGACTAATGTCTTACTTTGACAAGTGAATTAGTAAAACTGATTATCGTGTTTTCATCTACTCTGTATGAAAGTGGTTCCTTAGAAATTATGGTTATCAAGACCACAGAAATCAACGATCAGCTACAAAATATGATATTAACAGGCACTTTATACCTATAAGAGCTGATCTGAATTATCTATGTGATAAATACTTTATATATATATATATGCACTTGTACTCTTCATATGTGTATATCCTATCCTAACTATTATAAATGCGAATGTGAGTTTGTTTGTTTGTTTGTTTGTTTGTTACGCTTTCACGCCTAAACTACTCGACCGATCATCATGAAATTTCGCATACACGTTGTCATGGGTACAGAAAAGGACATAGGGTACCTTTCATCCAGAAAAAATGTGAATGTGAGTTTGTTTGTTTGTTATTGTTTGTTACGCTTTCACGCCTAAACTACTCGACCGATCATCATGAAATTTGACATACACGTTGTCATG
>CABFWO010003329.1:65801-90509 GCA_902155825.1 Timema genevievae
TTAATTAACTGTAAGTAAAATTTAAGATGGAGTAGGATCTTCCAATTCGTGGCAAGGCATAACCTATGACTCTACTGACACACACTCCACTACTTCTTTTCTATTCCTACACTTAATCCTGATTTATATCGTGTAGTTTGTTTTTTTCTTTATCTCTACCTCTATTGACTAAACACCTCAATATGTTCATCGTTTTTATTGTCATATTCCCTGTGTCAATCGACAACCTGAATTTATTGATAAAATCTACATTAACGCGAGCGAAGCCGCGGGTAAAGGCTAGTATATATATACATATATATATGAAGAGTACAAGGGAAAAGGGGGAGGCCATATTACACACATTTTCCAGGTCAGCAACTTTAATTTATCAAACCCTCAGTATTTTTTTAGCACCGCGTCTTACTACCCGTTTGGGCTGTACGCCTATGTACTAATTACGCTAATGGCTTGGGATTTGGAAGGTTTAATTTAGAGGAAGTTCACCCACATTTGCATGAAAAACCATTTAGGAAAACCCCCCAACAGTGCACCCGACTAGGATCGAACCCCGATCTCCCGCCTTCGGCAGTCTAGTTCATCACGAGAGTAGCGTGTTTGACCACCTGACCACCGAAGCGGGTTTATTTATTAAAAAATTAATTTTAAACATAACCGAGGACTCTTTTAGCCATAATCTAAAGTTATTTAAGTAAATATTATGATTTTCTAACAGACGACAGAACTAACTCACTTTGAGCTGAAATTTAGACATCTCTCTGTACCGTTCATATTTTTATGGATAGTATTTAAAACAATTCTTTATTTTTTAATAAATAGTACTCATGTCATCAAATTTAAAGCTATTGTAAATATAATATTTTATAGATAGCTTTTAAAGACTTAATTATATATTATAATTAACAGCTATTACAAGAAATTATATTATATAAAATATTGTCATAATTCAAACATTTGATAATTTTTCGTATAAATTTTATCATAAAAGCGTCTTTGAAATGCGTCATTGAAATGCACTATTGTCAATGTTATAATGACCCGCTTCGTAGCCGCATGGTCTAGGGCGTCACTCTTGCAGTAGACTGGATTGCCGATGGCGGGGAGATAAAGATTCAAATTTTGGTCGGGTGTACTAAGGGTAGTTTTCCAAAATGGCTTCCCATTCTTTCTCCATGTAAATGCGGGTATATATCTTTTAACTATGACCTTCCTCATCCCTAAAACCACTAGCGTAGTTAGTACATAAGCGTAAAGCCCGAACGGGTAGTAAGACGAGGTGCAAATGTGGGTATATATCTTCTAAATGTGTTCTTCCTCATCCCTAAAACCACTAGCGTAATTAGTACATAAGCGTAAAGCCCGAACGGGTAGTAAGAAGTTGTGCAAAGAAATATATATATTTATATTATTAAAGTGAGGCTTGATTGCAAAAAGCTCGAGAGCCCTCCTCTAGACAATTCTTGCCCTAGCACTTTTCGGATATGAATGGAGGATGAAGAGATATTCCCAAGTAAACTAACTACTTGTTTTATTCTTCAAGTCACACCTTGGATCAAACTTGAGTCTTCTGGATTTGTAGTCGGCTTTCCTTCCTCAAAGATCACACCAGTAATTAAGCACATTAATAAGAGGTGGCTTATGTGTATGTCTGGACTTAAATCCTTGTCGAATAAAATGCCAATCCCTGTTCCAGAACTACTTTTCTTTTCTTTGACACAAGCCAATAATGTGAGCGTTTGACAAATGCGCGTCATTCAGCCGTCTGCACCCCCACCCTCTCCCGGTGTCAGAATGAATGGGGGTGACAGGGTGGAAATAAAATCTTGAATGGGACTCTAGCCCATACATTCACCTGAAAAACATGATTTGTCACATTGGTCAAGGACAATGCAAGGTATACAATATATTTGTATTTATATACTAGTCATACGCACTATCAACCACCTAAAAATCCGTATCGGTGTGCATGCGGAATAAATGTTAGTCTCATCTTGTCTAGTTTTCCGGTGACAGGGGTGTACACATCCCGGGTGAGTGCAGATACATTTAATTTAATTTATTTAGGTATTAAACGTGCACTTTCTAAACCAACTGATTATATCCTCACACTACTTTAAACTAACTTAAATCTAGAATATACACAACACCCACCCCCCCGCCGTTGATTCTTCACTGTGAAAGGGGATACCTACATTTCACCAATGATAAATTTTTTACCATGCTAAGAATCGAACCTAGGAGAGTGGGGGTGCAGTTCTTCTATATTCTACCTTACTCATCCCTTCCCAATGAGTATGAAAATCCTGATATCATGGACGGTTAGTAAGATTTGAAGCAAGAATTGGATATGAGTAGGCTTACCCAATAAAAAACTAGGTTACATAGTCTATTGGTTACCAAAAAATCACTAAGTTACAGCTTAATGAACTGACGTACTAAGCTAGTATCAATGAGGTCAAGGATCAAGTCTTGAGTCACATGCATTAAGGGTTGGTATATAACCACTGTTAAACCCTTTATTCCGTCAAATGCAGAGGCATCTTTTCAAAATTAACTTTCCTCATCTTAAATATTTTAGTTAAAGTTGTTGATAAAATTTAAATTAAAAACAAATTTGTGAAAAGTAGTAGTGAATTCAATGGCTGTGTAAAATAAGGTTTTTTTTTTACAGATATAGAGAATATATTAAAAGCCTGATGTCTAACGATCGACCAAAACCACCTACTGATCGAATTCTGACCTAGGGACCTTATGAATTAACTTACTAAACCAAAAATCCATCTAATGACCCTGACCGAAGAAATAGCATCCGACTAAACAACCGATTCGGTGGTCTAATGATCTCAGGAAGGGGTCGGCAAACTTTTTGGGCCACTATTATTATTATTATTATTATTATTATTATTATTATTATTATTATTATTATCAGCACCGCGTCTTACTATCCGTTCGGGTTATACGCACTTACACTAATGTGCAATGGTAGGGTGATTGTGAGATGAAATGAAGGACCTACAGTTTAACGTGGGATCCGAACCACGGTGGAGACCTAGCACTCCACACATTTACATGTTGTGTTTAAAACACGTTTTGTCAGAGGGGAAGGAAGGGTTTGGCAATCAGATAGATCTGTGCCGGGACCGAGTGGGGGGTGGGGGCACTATCGATTTTTAAACATATCAAAGATCCCTCAATCAACCTTTGTTTCTTCCCTATCATTTTGATATGTCTATTTATACATCTTAGATATATTCCTTATATTCAATCTCCATAAATAACTATGTTCTCAAGTATATTTTAAAAAAATTAGAATGAATCAAACAAATATTTTAATACTAAGATATTTAACTTTCTTATAAAATACCAAACATGACCATATAATTACTCTAATGGGTAGGGATGAGGAAGGAAGCATTTTAGAGGTAATCTACCCGAACTTTCATGGAGAAAGAGTGGAAAACCATTTAGGAAAAAACCACCCCCAGTAGCCCCGATAGGGATTTGATCCCTGATCTCCCCATTAACAGCTGGACAGTCTAACAAGAGAGTGACACCCTAGACCATTTGACCACTGAAGTGGGTGGAAACAAAAATTATTGTCACATTTGTTATGTCTCATGTGAAAGCTTTCATACAAATGCGAGTTTTTCTTGTTGCTTAAACACAGATTATTTGTCGCACGGCTGAAATCTCCAGCGGCACAGAATATATGACCCCGCGTGAAAGTTTTATTTGTCCCATTAGTTGTGTTGCATTGACACGCTATGTCTTGATAGTGGTCTGTGTGGAACGAACATTTACCCAAAATAACATACAGTCAACTCTCGATAACTCGTACTAAATGGAGTGGGGGTCTGAGTTACGAAAAGTATGTCTTAACGAAGGGAAATAAAGTTGTGCCTAAGAAATGAAATGTGAAACTTTATCTAAAGTAATATTATACTTTAATGTTACAAGGTAAACAATACGTATCAGTTAAGACACATACAAAAATAGAACAGCTAAGTACTGGAATGGGAAGGATTGATATTACAATAAGCCTATATAGTACTAGCAGATTATCCATATCCTGTACTGTATTTGCGGGGGTGAGATGAGAGGGGTAGTAGCGCTGGTTTGCAGGATCCCCCCCAACCTCCTGCATTAAACTACTTCTATAACATTTTTACTTTCGGAAAACGTTGTTCAGATTATCCGAAGTCTGAGATAACGAGGTCCGAGTCCTCGAGATTTTATTTATTTAGCAACGTGTCCTATCACCCGTTCGGGTTATACGTTTAAGTACTAATTACGATATTGGATTAGGAATTGGGAAGGTAAAATTAAGAGAGAGTGAACTCACAGTTGCATGGAGGGAGAGTGGAAAATTATTTAGGAAAAACCTCTTCCAGTTCACCTGAGCGAGATTCGAACCACGATCTCCCCATCCTCAGCTGTCTAGCTCAATACAAAGCTGGCGCGTTAGCCAACTATGTCATCGAGGCGAGTCACTAAACGTGGACTGTAATATCAATTTAAATAAATATGGAAGTCATAATCATAGGAGATCACTATATTACATACAACGTGTCTTAATCCACGTCTGGGCTATACGTATTCTAATTTCGTTAATCGGTAGGGACCAGAAAGTTATAATTTGAAAGAAAGCAATCGATATTGCATTGAGAGCGAGAGTGGGGAAAAGATTTAGGAAATTTTTTTTTTATTTATTTATTTAGCACCGCGTCTTACTACCCGTTCGGGTTATACGCCTAAGTACTAATTACGCTAATGGATTAGGAATGGGAGTGGAGGGAGAGTGGAAAACCATTTAGGAAAAACCACCCCCAGTTCACCCGACCGAGATTCTAACCTCGATCTCCCCGTCCTCAGCGGTAGAGCTCAACACGACTGGCGCGTTAGCCAACTACGCCACCGAGGCGGGTTTTAGGAAATAAATGGTACGATACAATCGCACTAACTTTCTCATATTGTGTATTATAGCTTCGATGAAAATGTTCAAAAAGAGGTTTTCAGTAAATTACCCTTAAGTAAGTTTTACTCATAAAAGTATCTATATCTCAATAAACAACACATTAAAAACTCTTCATTAATAAACTTTAAAACAAAATTGTTAGATTATTTTTAACAAATTTCGAATTTTCAAAAATAATATTTTCCTAAATTACATTAAGATTATTTGTAATTTGTGAAGATAAAAAATTATTATTATGTATAGTAAAAACTATTCTCAGATACCTATTTTTAACTTAATCTTTAAGGTCAATTGTGAAAAGTCTAATTTTTCTATGATTATTCGTAAGTAAAATACAATTAAATTAATTTATTTTTGAAAAAAAATTATTCAATACTATCTAAAATAGTCCTCCAATAACAATTTTGAACAAAATCAGTATAGATATTTTCAAATATATTCAAAATGTACAGAAATAAATCTTCATCTATCTACTATAGAAATTTTTTTTTGAAAAACCATTGTATATATTTATCAATATGTAAAAAAATTGACAGATAGCCAATTTGAAACAAATCGCTGGAATATTTTTTTTTAAATATTCGAACTAAAAAAGTAATCAATAAACTATCCCTAAACGGATATAATCCCCCCAAAGAGTATAAACTTTTACTTTTCATATAAAACCACCGCATGTGTGCAGTTTAAACGAACTTGTTAGAGCTATTTTCAAAATATTATTTACGTTCTTTCTTAAATCACGCATCAGTAAGCTACCCTTTAACAAATTTTTACCTAAAAACAAGTATACAGTGTTCTTGGAGAGATCAACCACTCCCTATAAGTAAATTTTAAACAAAATCGTTAAAGAAATTTAAAAAGAATTCAATTTGATTAAAATTAATCATCATCAACCACCCTTAAACAAAATGTTACTGTTAAGACCAGTATACAGCGCTGTTTGTAATGTCAAACACTCCCAATATACCCATTTGTAGACAAATCTTTAAAGTCATTTTAAAAAATCAGTCTTTTGTAAACCACCCTTATACATTTTTTTTACTAAAAAAAGCTTTACGGTGCAATTTGCGATGACAAATACTCTCAAAATACCCATTTGTAACCAAATTGTTAGGGCAATTATAAAAATAATACAAGTTTTTGAATAATCAGTCATCAGTAAATTACCAATAAAGAAGATTTTACCCTAGAAACAAGTAAGTTTATGCAGTGTATATGTCATGTCAACAGTCCCAAGGTGTGACCTGGTGGTCTAGGGGTAAGGTGTATGACTTCTGTGCTGGGGTCCAGTGCTCAATCCTCGGTCCCGGTACAGATTTATCTGATTGTCAAACCCTTCATTCACCTCTAACAAGACGTGTATTATTCACAACTTGTGAATGTGAGGAATGCCAGGCCTCCACCGTGGTTCGGATCCCACGTTAAACTGTAGGTGCTCCATTTCATCTCACAAACACCCTACCATTACACATTAGCGTAAGTGCATATAACCCGAACGGGTAGTAAGATGCAGTGCTGATAATAATAATAATAGTAATAATAATAATAATAATAATAATAATAATAATAATAATAATAATAATAATAATACTAATAATAATAATAACAGTCCCATGATACTAATATAAACCAAATTTTTAGAGCCAATTTTATAATATTTCATATTTTTTAAAAATCTGTTATCAGTTAACTACCCGTAACTGAGTTTTCACTCCAAAAAAATTATATAGGGTATTTTGTCACGAAAAACACACCCAAGATACCCATTTGAAACCGAATCTATAGGATATTTTTTTTTTAATATTTTAAATTTTTGAAATACAGTCATCAATAAACTACCCATAAATGAGTTTTTACCGTGTTATTTGTCATATTCCCCACATATACATTTTAAACAAAATCGTTACAGATATTTTTTAAATATTTTGAATTTTAAATAATCTTCTATTAGTAAGCTACCCTGAAACACATTTTTGCCCAAAAACAAACTACCCATTACTATTGGTCATGCCAAACGAATACGGTTGAACTTGATTATAACGGCCTCAGCTATTCCGTCAATTTGGGCATAGCGTCATTTTTTCATCAGTCCGGTCAAACTGTCATCTATAAAAGTTATAAAAAAAACCTCTGTTTTAGCGTCACTACCACTATGTTGTAGTGACAAAAACTTCTTAGCTATTCTACTTTAAACTGTATTTAAAAGTACGTATATGTAAAAAAAAAACACCTGAAAAATGGCTAATTCCTACAGAGGTTTATTTTATTGCAATTTTGGAGTGTACTGGTCATACAGTGCGCTGGTAATAATAGATTGAATGGCAAAACAAAGTCAGGGAGAGGGTTGCGGGAATCATGCACGCTTCAAGGTCAAAATGAAGAGAGGACTAACCCTCTTTCATTGTCACTGAGCTGGCTGGAATTGTCTTGTGTGCACGTATAAGCTCAGAGCCAAGGTGTTTTTTTCGTGTTTTATAAGTTCAACGTTAGTTTTGGCAGTCATTGCAAGCTATTAAAAGTGTTCTGTTGGTTCCTCTTTTATGACGTCACTCTGACGTAACGTTAAACTTTGTTAGGCCCCTTCGATGACGCTATAACCAAGTTCGACTGTATCATATACTACGCATTTTAATAAAAATTAGTAAAAACTTTTTCGAAAAAATTTGAACTAAAAAAAACTATCCATCAATAAATTACCCTTAATTTGAACGCTAGGGCCCAAATAATAATCAAAAACTGAGGTATAGCACTATAAAATCTAAATATCAAGTTTGAACAAAATCCAACATAGATTTTAGTTTTCTGCACGTGTTAACATCAAAAGATCTTGTATATCTGTCAAGGGTGTCCTGGAATTTTGTCAAAACCTTTTACATAAAAAGAAAAAGTTTTGACAACATTCCAGGACATCCTTGACAGATATTCAAGATAAGTTTATATTAGCATGTACAGAAAACTAAACTCTATGTTGCTACTGGAGAAATATTTGATTTATTTTGGCCAAAAAATGTCAACTCTATAAAAACTGTAAAAACACTCGCACTTCCTTCTGCCGCACCTTAAACCATTTCGGATCCGTGGCCAGAGACAGACAAACAAACATACATGGGGACTAACAGAATTGTAAAAGCCACTTTTTTGGGTTGGAGATCACATAAAAGTTAAAAGTTAAATATTCATCATATTCTTGAGACTGATTGTTTCACGATTACAATACATTATCTTGATTTGATAAAGTAAAAACGCCTTTAGTACGCCTAACAGAGATTCAAGTACTTGCTTTTAGGGAGAGTAGGGAACACATTTAGGTAAACACTCTCTCAGTACACTCAGCTAGACATACAGCCTGCGTGCCCACTGCTGCTGGTCGTTCGACCATCAAATCCCTGTTTCTTGAGATATAGCTATGCGACCTAACCATCTATTTTATAAACTTTCTATGACTTTGGTTAATTTAGGTAATTCGTATATTTCATATGACTTTTATTTGTACTCTCACCACTGAGTGTGTCACTCTCACTAAGAGTATAGTCATGTGGCTCTGATGTGAACATGATTATTGTAAGACGGCTGTTGTAATTTAATTGAGAGACGCCTTTTTTTAGTCAATTCACAAAATGGTGTATTTCCTTTGTCATTGCTTCTGTTTTAATTGTAATTACTACAGTAAAATACGTTAATTGTTCAAACTTAATCTATTGGCATCAGTGTCTGGTCTTATTGTTGAAATTATATCCACAGGTGACAGATTATACCACAAACGTAATTATTAAAATTATTTTAAGATATTAGTTAGCTATTTTAGCTCAAACCATTTAAAAATTCTGAGGAAAAGTAATTTCACTATATTTTAGAATATTTGTTAATTTATTTTGTTGTGTAAAAAAAACTCCACGGCGTCAACCCGCAAGCGTACTATACTGACCGAGCGGCTGCCATATGCAGACGAAGATGGTGCCACACTAGCGGGTTAGAGGGTGTCATGTGGTCAGCACAACGACCCCTATGGCCGCTAATCTCAGTTTTATAGATTGGAGCTGCTACTTCATTGTACAAGTAGCTCCTCATTTGTCCTAACCAGGCTGAGTTTGAGCCTGTTCCAAGACTCACTGCTTCACAGAAAAATCTGGAAGTGCCGGGGATCAAACCCTGAGCCTCCGGATATACAACCAGAAACTCTGACCTTTAGGCCATAGAAGCGGTCATTTTGTATTAATGTATTCTCTTTTAATATCAATATTGTAAAAAATATATTATTTAAATTATTTGTTTTTTTAATTTGGTTTATTGAAATTTAATACATTCATTTAGCCTATTTCTAAACTACACAAAATAACTTATGAGCAGATTCGAATGTAATGAAAATATTATATGAAAAAGGACTCAAATTTAAATGAAGGGTCTAATTTTTTTAAAGTGTGTTTTAGATTAAGCTATATGTATACATATGGATAAACCTAAGTAAAAGTACCAAAATTACATAACTGTCATAGTTTGTATAGAATTAAATTGACCTTAAAATCTCACATTCTCATTGGCATTGATGCTTCTTCAAATGCTCAATTTAGAAATAAATGCAAGGTAATATTTTGTCTGATTAAATATTATGTTAGAATAATAAAAAAAAAATGCTCCGTAGTTTGCTGAACTGAGTGAACATCTTGTTTCCTTCCTTGACCATCATGCTATCTTCTGACACGAAAGAACTGATATTTTCAAAGTGTCTGAATAATCCCAGATAACCTAACAAATAAGTATAATATAGAGTCTGGGTGTGTGAACAGCAGACAAACCACTACATGTGCAGTACATCACACTACAATAAACATGAATTGTCAGGAAATCGTTTAAACTGCTCATTCTCAAAGAGATTCCTGAAATCCCATTGAAACACATTGCTTGTCGACAGTTCGTAAAGCCGATTATCTTCCAAGGAAAGGGAAAAGAACACAATGTGAACCATAATCCATAAAGAAAGATCAGACCTCAGGTCATATATTGTTGAGGGTGAAGAGGGAATTTGGTTCATATTTGTGGCTGAAATGAGAGGAGATTCACATCCTTATATCGGAACGTTTGGAAACTGATATGGTACTTATAAAAGAATTGAGGATAAAGAATTTATGGTACATATTATAGTCAATGTTTAAGGAAACACGTATATTACTGACTTAAAATAGGAAAATGGAACTTTACATCAATCTCTCATCAGTCATCACCAAAATTAGAAATTTGAATTTATGAATAGTGTTTTGCAGTATTATTCACACGGAAAGTGTAGTGGAATCAAACTTCGATTTAATCAGGACAGGATTGATTTATTTTTACAGATAATGTTTTTCATCCATTTTCTTTAAATTATATCATATTATATATATTATAAATTACACATATCATGTTATATAGGCTAATAGGTTAATATATTAGTTTATATAATACCATAAAGATGGACCCTATTATCAATTATAATATCGTAATAAATCAGATATGTTATTATAGGCCTATATTATGTTATACATTATATTATATGTGTTGTTTATGAAATATTATTTTTATATGTTGTATAGATTATTATATTATATTAATGAATATGCATATTCTCTTTGTCACCAATATATTATGTGGATGCATATGATAATTCTAGATAATACTTTTGTTCTGTACTGTACAATAATTATCCGCTTTTGGTCACGTAAGGCCTATGAGATAATTCAAGAATCTAATTAAAAAAGAAAATGGATAAAAATCAAAATCTGATAAACTAAGGGGATATTATCATAACTAAATTGAAGCTAGAGCTCAAATATTTATACATATATATATATATACAAGAATTTTTTCCAATTTTTAAATAGCAGTCAGTTCGAATCAGATTATGATATAGGGAAACGCCTATCTGTAACAGGCCACTTAGCCATGGCGATGTGCTATCGCAATTTTAACTTTTCCAAAAGTACAGTTTCTAATTCACAATTTCATAAACATTTTAAATATATTTTCTCCTCATTCCAACTATATTATTGATTATATTAATTTTATAATTGAATAAAAAATGTACTGTACAACTGTTTTTTGAACATGGATAATATATTCTTCAAACGTATCGTTATGAGTATCAAAAAGGAGAAACAATATTGTATTTATACACGAACATGCTGTTTGATATAGAAATTGGTATGAGGACGGGTGCGTGTTCATTTTGCCTTGCTTGTGGATTTTTCTTTCATCTGTCATCAAAGGAAACAGTGAAGCTCAGACAGAGCAATTGGAAACATAGTGTTTACAAAGTAGGATATGAAAAAACATGGATGGAGTAGATATTTTATTTATGATGCACGATAACCCTTTTTAGAAACTATTCAATTCTGCCAATTGCCACTAATTATTTAATTAGTATGTCAAAATAATTCCAACATATTTGTTTGCTTTATTGTGTCGATCTCTTGAAATATTTAATTATTATCATTAATTTTTGTTTTGTTTTAGTGTTGAGTACCTGAAGAGAGCGTTTGTCTTTCCTGGGCATCTAACCTTGATCCCCTGGAGCACTCTCTTAGAATATAAATATTCTCTGAACATAGTAAAAATATTGTTCTACAAAAAAAGTAAACTTAAGGTGGGATGGCAGAGAGCACGAATTATTATTTCGAATTTTTATTGCTGTTTGTTTTATTGTTTTATCAAAGAAAAAATATTTTTTAACTCTGCGTATAGATTATACGCATATGTACTAATTAAGCTAATGTATTACTGAGGATGAAGTTTAAATTTCAGAGGAAGTATATCCGCATTTGCATGGAGGAAGAGTGGAAAACTGATAATAAACCCATCCTCATTACACCCGATCTAGATTCGAATTCTGATCTCCCTGTCCTCAGCAGTCTAGTCTATTATGAGAGCGACACCTTAGATCATGCAGCCACCGAAGAAAGTTCAAATTGATTAAAATGTCGACTCAGTATTTACGTATAGTTTAATTTTATACACACAGTAAAATAAAAATATCTTTAATACTTGTTCAAAGAATTGTTGCATTTGAACAGAAAATTTTGAAGAAATATAAAAGTCTTGTTCAATTACCGTGACGTCCATTTCAAAATATTCAAGAACTATTGAGTTGACCATTTGTAGAAAATTAAACTAAATGTATGTAATGAAGTGATAATTTATTTATTTTTGGCCAAATTTTTTTGTTATTTAAACTATAAAATATGGACATTAACTTCTGCTTTCTTTCAGCTCACCATAATCATAGTTTATTAAAAGGAAATCAGTCATGATGGGTACGTTTTCGAGAAATTGAAAATTAATGTATTAGTGTGTTAGTTTGAACATTTTCTGCGTGTTAGTGTGATAGCGCGAACATTTTATCTTACTCCAACCCAATACTGAAAAAGCATTAAGATATTTTAATGTTTTGTATTAACAAAAATACAAAAATAGACCTTTTGCTATCTGTTAACTAAATACATATTTATGCAATCACTTTGGATTACAAATTAAAGCATTAGTTTTTTTCAAACACATCAAATAAATATAATATATTTTCTTATTTTACTTTACTTCTTCTTCTACTGGCTAACTCAAAATCTATTGATTATAGGCCTACTCCAAATATTCAATAAGCAAATATAATACATTTTAATTAATATTGTGTTTTTGATGATTCAATGGGTACATGTTTTTTTAAAGAATTCGCACCTCTTTCTGGCAAAGAAACTGATCCAGTGTACAGTTCTATATATAACAAAAAGTGTTGACATTCAGTTCACTTATGTTATTAAAAGCTCTTATGAGGTAGTCACTGCTGTAAATATAATTAAAAAACTCACAATTTCAGACTTGTCTTTCATCACCTGGCCTATTTGTCATGTTTTATGATACTCTAGTGTTTTTTGTACTGGGTATTTCTCAAGATTTGTAAGGTCCCAGATATCAGATGGTTCTACCATCTTCTTTTATTTTACCTACCTTTCTCTTTTTACTTTAATGTCATAAAGATTCTGAATAATTTTCATACTTTAAATCTGCTTAAAACTTTTTCCTTTTAAGATTAAGAACTGCTAGCTCACGCATATCATTTTGTCTGGCTGCGGTTTTTAAATAAGGAGATTAAAATTTAAAATATAGTTTCTTACAAGTGAAACATAAGTCTACGTGTGGCCAAGCAGATTTCTAGTTTTAATTATAGAATTGTATTTTAAAAATTAACCGTTAAAGTATTAACTGAATTTCACATTAGAATATTTTACTTATAATATCTCATGTATTGTTTCTAAGTATAGAGAATTGATTCTTTTGGTGAAACATATCTTAGTGTTATTTCACTTATGTTTTTAAATTCTGAGGAAGGCTGTAACTAACACATTGTCTTCAAGGCCTGGATTCACTAAATGGTGCAAAAATGATCCGGTGACATATATATGAAGCAAGTAGCTTTGCACTCTAAAATGCCCCCAAAAATGATCCGGTGACAATATATGAAGCAAGTAGCTTTGCACTCCAAAATGCCCCCAAAGATAATCAGGTGACAGTATAGGACGCAAGTAACTTTGCACCCAAGATGATCCCAAAGATGATCCGGTGAAATAATATGAAGCAAGTAACTTTGCACCCAAGATGCTTCCAAAGATGATCCAGTGAAAGATTAGGAAGCAAGTAATTTTGCACTCAAGATGCTCCCAAAGATGATCCGGTGAAAGAATAGGAAGCAAGTAACTTTGCACCTAAGATACTCCCAAAGATGATCCGGTGAAAGACTAGGAAGCAAGTAACTTTGCACCCAAGATGCTTCCAAAGATGATCCGGTGAAAGAATAGGAAGCAAGTAACTTTGCACCTAAGATGCTCCCAAAGATGATCCGGTGAAAGAATAGGAAGCAAGTAACTTTGCACCCAAGATGCTCCCAAAGATGATCCGGTGAAAGAATAGGAAGCAAGTAACTTTGCACCCAAGATGCTTCCAAAGATGATCCGGTGAAAGATTAGGAAGCAAGTAACTTTGCACCCAAGATACGCCCAAAGATGATCCGGTGAAAGAATAGGAAGCAAGTAATTCTGCAACCAAGATACTCCCAAAGATGATCCGGTAAAATAATAGGAAGCAAGTAACTTTGCACCCAAGATACTCCCAAAGATGATCCGGTGAAAGAATACAAATGGAATAAATAGCAAATGGCATCATGGTTCACCGAGATATATCCCCAGAACTTGTTAATTTTAATTTTTATGTTTACGTATGACTTGAACAGATAGTAAGACGCAGTGATGAAAATTTCTATGTCACTGCTAGATATATGCTAATTTATCCTTTAATGTTTAGTTTTTTTTATCGCAAGGCTAATGGATCCCCTTTAATATAATCTTTAGTTTTTGTATTCGTTTATTTTTAGATTATTTTCGTCTAACTATACAAAAATTCAAATTTTCTTTTAGCCCTTTCCCACCCCCTATTTTAAAATTCCAAACTAACCAGCTTCTATAGTTATTGTGGGGTGGTCTTTTTACTAGCTTGGCAAATTTAAATTTTCTTCGTGCAAAAAATACTTTATAAGCCTTTAGGAAACATTTAAATAACTTTCCCTCTTACCCACCCTTTGTCAGC
This sequence comes from Timema genevievae, assembly GCA_902155825.1. Taxonomy (NCBI): domain Eukaryota; kingdom Metazoa; phylum Arthropoda; class Insecta; order Phasmatodea; family Timematidae; genus Timema; species Timema genevievae. Next base: position 80,380 of record CABFWO010003329.1, read on the forward strand.
TCCCACATTATCATTTTGAAATTTTAAGATTTATTTGATCTTATAGTGTTGTTTATTTACATGCTTGCACAATTTCAATTTTAAACCACACCGGAAAGTAGTGTTCTATATTAACTGTTCCAATTTCTAGCTCCTTTTTTTTCACGGGCTTCAATTTGAAATTCGGTATGTTCAGACGTCATTCGGCTCTCCGGGAAGGTATTTTGACTTACATGTCAAATTTATGTTTTATATCTTACAACAAAAATATTTTTTTATTAGTTTTAGGAATCTTGAGGGGACATTTTCCCCCTTTACTGCTTCTTCATTTTAAAATTTAAGGATCAGACCTTTATGACAGCTTGGGGGGTTTTGATACTCATCTGACATATTTAAATCTTCTATGACTCTGAAAAGTAATTTATTATTTTAGTTTTAGGAATTGTTAAGCCCCCATTTCAATATTAAATATTTAATACTTATTTAGTTATTGGAGTAATCCTTCTACATTACTGCCGAATTTTAATTTGCTGCCGCACATAAAAGCTTTTATCTTATAGCTTAAGGCCCCCTTCCCCCCATACTTCCCTATTTCTTCAATTTAAAATATTCAGTCTTTTATTGTTATTTGGAGTTATCTTTACGAATTTCAGTTTTCAACCACATTTAAAAGTAGTTGTTTTCATTAGTATTTAAAACTGAAACCACCCCCTAGCCCACACCCATTTAAACAACTCCTACTTATAAATTTCGTATTTTAAGATGAATTTGATTATTTAGAGTTGTCCTTCTACCCGGATGCAAAATTGAATTTTTCTACCACATCTATTTTTCTCTTTTTACTACTCCCTTCCCTGGCTTTTCAAAGCTACAATTAAAAATTAAACATTTTCATCCCATAAGATTTATTTGAAATGGTATTTTTTTTCCTACCTGCAAAATTTCAGTTTTCTAACACAGTGAGAATTAGTTGTTTACTCCTGGTTTTTGAAATTTTTGTAACCCTACCCACTTTTGTCCAATTCACTCTAAGAAATTTCAAATTTTAAGAATTATTTGCTATCTGAAGTTGTATATATAGCTATATATCAAATCTATTTTGACTTTATACCCCTTTTTTTCGCACCATTTCTTACTAAACGTTCGGGTTATACGCTTATGTACTTATTAAGCTGATAGTTTTAGGGATTAGGAAGGTTATATTTAGAGGAAGTGTACCCACATTTGCCTGGTGGGAGAGTGGAAACTATTTTGGAAGAAACACCCTTAATACACCCAAACGAGATTTGAACCTGGATCTCCTCGTTATCGGCAGTCTACTCTATTAAGAGAGTAGCAAGTTAGACCATGCGGCCATCGAAGTGGGCTTCTATCTTACCTCAAGAGTTTTTTTTTAAATCATAGCCTTATAGGCTCCCCATTACCCGAATCCCCATTTTGAAATTTCCCAATTTTAGATTGTTCTGGTTATATGGAGCAGTCCCGATACCTTTCTGCCAGGAAAAATTTAAAGTTTTCAGGCCCACGGTTTGGGGATGTACGGTGATGACTGATGAGTCAGTCAGTGAGTCCTATAACTTTCTGCCCTTCTCCACCTTTTTAAGGGAGGAAATTTGAAAAACTCTCAATGCTTTTTCACCCAATTCTGGAAAGTAACTTTTATTTAAAATTTCAAGGCTCTATTTCCACTGGTTCATAAGATACTCCAGTGAAGTTTGAAAACTTTAAACCCTCCCTTTTTCACCCCTTAGAGGTCAAATTTCGCAAGACCCCGTTTTATCTCTTGCCGCCCAGGACCTAAAAGGAGCCTTCACACAAAATTTTAATTTTCCGCTTCACAGGTTGGGTAAATACGGTAATAAGTGAGTAAGTCAGTGAGTGGGCTTTGTCTTTCATTATATAGCTTAATGTTACTCGTCTCGCTGCCCGTTCGGAATATCATCCACAATATGAACTGATTAACATGAAAACATGAGGTTAAAAAGGTATTTTCAAAGGAAATGTGATAAACTTCACATGTAGAGAGGATGGAAAATCTCTGGTAGAAGATAAAACATACCCCCCAGTTTATTTGGTCGTCATTCTTTCAAGGCCGGGGATACTAACCAATAAACTAGTGGCTTACAAATATTTTACAGCCCCCACTCCCTTGGTCTCATAAACTCATCTCCAATGCCCTTCTCCCATATAAAAAGCATATTATTAAGATTAGTGATTTGCAAGACCCATTGAGGAATATCCTAACACAATAAAATTAAAAGCACAAAAATTTAATTGCACATTTATTAGAAGTTCAAAGAAAATATTGTGTTTAGTTAATTTAACAAATTTGATGTACTTATTCCAGTGATTCCAGGTTTTCAAAATTTAATAGTCATATATAAAGAGTATTAGATAATCATATTTAGTAAATACTCCCCTCTTCCCTCTTCAGTATATTATTATTAATGCAATGGATGAACTTGATTAAGGGACACCAGTTTCCCAATGTCTCGTTTTTAAGATGGACGTGTAGGGGACGAGAGAAAAAGGTAAGGGTTCTTGCAGTTTATATCGAAACACTTATTTTTGGCCAAAATAAATCAATTATTTATCCAGTGGAAACATTGAGGTTAATTTTCTTCACGTGGTGACCTCAACATTTTTTTAATATCTTTCAAGGGTGTCCTGGAGTTTAATGACAACTTTTTCTCTTCATTTAAAAAGTTTCTCATAAAATACCGTTATGCTCGTGACAGATATTCAACAATTGTTGATATCACCGGGTGAAGAAAATTAAATTTTATATTTCTTCTCGAGCAATAATATATTTATTTTGGCAAAAATATATTTTGATATATAAAAAGTGCAAAACACTGCCTGTTTCTCGCATTCTCTACTCCCACCTTAATGTCTAGCAGGAGTCTAAGATCACCATGTCCAAAAAACCCCCAGTCATCCTAGGCCTCTTAGCAAACCAGTAGGTAATCCCCCAACCCCACAAGGGGTGGTGCCACCCATTTTGGAAACCACTGCACTACACTTATCCTTACAGTCTCCCGCCTCAATTGCGATAGCATATATTTGTTTAAACCACTTAATAAGCTGTAGGGTTTTAGTTATAGTGTGTCTAGGGCTTGATTGATTTGCATTTCACCAAGAATATTTAATACAATAATAGATAATACCTCATGCTGTAAGCATTAAGGTTAGGACGCTACGCCTAGAGCGTTGCCCAACCACTTTCGAAATACTTCGTCGGTTCGAATTCTGGTGAGATTAGAATTTATTTTCTGAATTGAAAAAGCAAGTACGCATGTTCCAAAGTTCCTAAGTGTGGTTCTATGAACCAGGGTCAAACCCAGAACCTCATTTTGGGGGAACGGGGAAGGAAGTCTTATACCTTCGGTGGCTCATAGGGAATTAACCCAGCAAGAGACTAAAAGGTATTTATTGGCATTGAATCTTTCATTAAGCCATTTTAAATATATTTTTAAACATAATTGGGGTTGCAGCTATTGTGATTTTTTTAAAACTCCAATAAGATTTTAATTCAGTCCCTGAGCACAAAAAAATAATTAATTAATAATGTTTGGGATGGTAGGGTTTCAAACCGCATCCCTCCCTTACCTCAACCCCCGGTACGACCCCCTAATTAGCGCTAGTAAATCTTAGCATGTGATAGCTTTATAAACAAAGCTGTATAGTAGTAAAACCAATTTAGAATAGCTATAGCTATATCGTATACGACAAATATTTCAGACACTTTTTATATTACATTGATTTTCTTACGAAGGAACATTTGGAGCACCTTTTAGAAAATACAAACATATTTTATGTGGTCAGTATTGATAACATTTTACTAAAATAATAGTGTTATTTTATAGGTGTTGATAATAGTTATCAAATATATCAGCTGTAGATCACATAGCTTTACATATGATGGTATTAATACGGGAAAATACGTCTAGTAACCTTTTTAGATGTCAGATATGTCCGTCACTTTGTAAGAAAATTGGGATATATATTACCTTTAGAAATATGATCGCTCTACTCTAACCACCTCGTGTCGGGTCAGATTTGGCTTAGTTTTATATTGTCCAATACTTGCTGATGTGTGCCTTTCAAATCGTGTGGTTTGATCCCTCTTTCTATATGCATATTTTATTTACTGATAAATGTTTTGAGTTCTTACTTGCAATTTATAATATAAATTAATATATGATTTGTATATCTGTGGTAGGCTACTTACACGCACGTTCTGAACCAACTTATTATATCACTATACGACTTATAAATTAATATAATTATTTAACAGCATCCAGTCCTCCCGAAAAATATTTATCATTGGGAAAGGGGGAATTCCCAATTTCGACAGATATAAACTTGTCAGCATGCTGGGAACCGAACCAGGGATCCTATGGTCAGTAGGACATGCTACCTGCTGGGCTAAGGCATATCAGAGAGTGATTAATTCTAATATGTCTTATTCTAAGTGAAATATAAACTACCCAAATGATCTGATTTAGTACACTAAGCTATTAAAGGAAAACCAAGTGAGGTCTATTTTTCCTGTCTTAGGCTTTCCAACCGCTGTTCCACTGAGATGGACTGGGAGTGGAAGGTTCCGGGTGTTTATTAAGTGTGTTTTTTAGATTTGTCACAGTAAAAATATACATTTCAATATTTAAGATTTAATGGTCTTTTGTTTTGGTAATCTTTTCTCATCTGATGCAAATATGTATATGGCTTGTTAAATAATTCATAACCAGATATTAATCTATATCACATGAAATGGTCGTTAGTTATTTTTGCATGGATACATAAAGTATTATCTTCATTCCTCACACTGTTGAAGCTACATTATTTACAATAATAATATTATTAATTTGTTATGTACCACATTTTCTAATCCATATAACATATTTTAATTGTTTTAAATATTGATTTAATCTTATAACACATAAAGTACTAACATATGGTGCTAATAGATTTCTTAGTGTGAAAGTAAATTATATACAATCTACGTTGATTGTTTTACATAGTTGCAACGTATTTTCGAATAAACAAAATAAATATATATCAGTATATTTTACTACACCTTACTTTAATATCTTATGGTACATCTTGCCTTTTAGATAAATAATATTGCACATTAACTCTTTATCCATAGATCCTGTTGAATCCCTAGCTATACACACAATTTCTGAGAGTGTATTAGTTGTTTCGTCACCACAGAATAAAACATTCCAAAACGTATCATTATAAGGTTTTATATCCTATAGCTATGGGTTGGTCCAATCATGTACGGTCGAAAGTTTGCAGCCAAAGAAATCCTACTAGTAGTAAGCTTTTCCATATGACCGGTTCAGGAGAAGAGGTTGAGAGCCCGAGTCACAATAGCGGAGATTCCCGACCTCTAGAGGAGAGATGGGGGAGGAAAATACATTGTAACATTTGATTGTGCTCACAACACTACGTCACTGCTTATAATCCCCCGAACGCTTCACTTCTCACTGATCCCGGGCGGGGTGAACAGGGGTGGTAGCTCCAGAAGACGTGGGGGCAGTGCCATAGCCGTGCAACAGGGTCACAACATCTTGGAAATATAGGCGGCGGCGGGGCCTGGCGGTGGCAACAGGAAGGGAGCGAGGAATGCGTGATGACCACCAGAGGTCGTTACTGACGGGAAAGATGGGGGCGGTGCTTGGGATGGACTTCCGCCATCGTGAAGTTTCCTCATGTGCTTCTTCAGATCAAAATTTCGACAGAACCCTTTACCGCAGATCTTGCAAGTGAAGGGTTTCTTGTCGTTGTGAGTGTGCATGTGGAACGTCAAGTTATAGATCTGATGAAACGCTTTACTACATATAGAACATTTGTAAGCCTTTTCTCCACTATGCGTCAATTTGTGGTTCTTATAGTTGCCCTTTTGATGAAATCCTTTGCCACAGAACTCACAGATGAAGGGTTTGTAACCTTGGTGGATGCGAGCGTGCGTGTTAAGCGTGGAGCTCCTGTTAAACGCTTTGCCACACGTTTGGCACTTGTGAGGTTTCTCTTCGGTATGGATGATCTTGTGCCTGCATAGTGTGCTGGCCTGACGAAAACCCTTTCCACAGATCTTACATACGAACGGTCTCGCTCCTGTGTGAACAGGCATGTGCCTTGTCAGATTGTAGTGCGCATTGAACACTTTCCCACACTCTGGACACGTGAAACTTTTTTGCTTAGTAGCCGAGGAATTTGCAGGACCTGATCTCCTAGTACAGATACCGCTATCACTAGTATGAGTCTTGGTCGGTGGTGAACCAGAACTGGAAGTTGGTTTCGCTGTAGGACTCGTCCTAGGTGGGGAATCTTCTCGATTCTCCACTCGTTGTGCATTTCCAGATGATGGCGTGGGTGCCACATTAGTTGCAGAACTTGGACTGGTCGGATAAGACACTCGCAACAGCTGATTTGGGTGGTAGTAAAACAGTGGGTACTGTTGAAGCAAATCCTGGGGTCTAAAAGCTGGCACATACTTTTTAAAAGCTGATTCCAGATGCACTGGGTATGACACTTGAGGAAAGGATATGACGGGCCCCGTGAGTCGTTTGTCTGGCTCCATGATCTTAGCTATGGAGAAGGTGAGAGGTCGTGATGCTGAGTTAGTCGCCATTGTGCGCCCATGATCTCGGTCCTCCATGGATGTGGTGACGCTCGTCGAGGACTCTGTTGCCATGGATCCAGATAGAAATGGCTGCATCACTGTCGGCGATCCTTAACCACTTTCCACAGGGACATATACTTCTGGTACCACTGAAACCAAAACAATAGAAGCGCTCATTAATAAAACTGCTAACTTCACATAGAACATACTTCCATGTTTAGTGTAAGTAAGTAAAATTACTTTAATTCATTTTTCTCTTTATATTTGGCCAATTGTACTTTGAGTATAATGATATTTTTATTTTTATTTACTTAAAATCTAAATAATAATTTTATTTTAATACTTTAAAAAAAATAAAGCTTTAATAAAACTGCATTTGAAAAGGATAGAACTCTAAAGATTAAAAGAAAGTAGATATATATATTTGCCATGTGAATACTATGTTAGTCTTATTCTATTCCTGAACAACTTGTTATAAAATACCACTAAGTGAAGCAATAAAAACCAGGTACTTCATAATTAGATGTGGTGATAAATTGATAAGTAATGTTGTTAGTCACTTAAGGTGGGGCAAGAACATTAAAATTTGAAATAAGTAAATAACGATTACATTATGGAAGAAAGATTGTTGTTTGTGAACGTTATCACATCTGTTTAATCACAAAAAGACATTCAGGAATTGAAATTGAACACAAACCTCTTTAGCTCCTATCGCGTCACTAGTAAATATACATTTGTCCTTAACACAGTTTCACCTTAAAATAAGGATCTCCAGAACACAGAAAGAACTTTAGAACCTTAGTGATAGGACAATATCATAGTCAAAGTCAATAAGTAATTGGTTTTACTCTTGCCTTTAGGTGACATTTTTATAACTGAATAAAAACTGAGGGGATAAATGTTTAATAGCATGATGATCCTTTCACTTGCTATAGATAATATTATAATATTCCGTTAAGCAGTAACCAAGCCAGAGTTTCTCCATAAAATGATATTTGATGCAGGTGTGAAATTAAATCTATTATTCGAAGCTATGTGTTAGAATTGTTGCTGTGAAAATTTAAATATAAAAATTGAATTAAATTAATAAATATTTGTTATTTTATTTATTCATTTACTTTTGAGGTGTTTAATGGGCACTCTCTAAGCCAATTGATTATATCATCACACGACTTATAGATTAACGTACATCGAGAACAAATACACCATCCATCTCCCACCCGGTAATTCATTACTGTGAAAGGGTAGCCTAAACCCACATTTCAAAAATGATAATATTTTTGACTGTGCCGGGAATCTAATCCAGAACCCTTAATTCAGTAGAGAGACATGCTACCGACTGAGCTAAGGTGTCAGACAATATGTATGCTAGTAAAATATATAAATAATATATATATATAGTATATAGTCATATATACAGTAAATATATGAACAGCATATATCTATATATATGTATGTTGATATAATTTAAATGTAATAAAAACTCTACTAAAATAAAACTAGTTAACATAAACTGGACAACTTAATAATTATGATAGATTCACTTAAAGGATAATACATTAATAAACATATAAAGATAATAGCTAAATTACACATATTAAAAAAAATCTCTGTGGCATAGAGACAATCTTTTATAAACCTGAAGAGCTGTCACGGTATAAGTGGACACAAATATAAGTTTAATACATTTAGGATTTGTACAAATAAATTAATTTTAAAGAGAAAACAATACTATTTTATAACTAAACGAAATAAATCGAGTAGACAAGTGATATTTTGGAAAAACCTGGCCAAATATAAATTAAATAATTCACGAACAAGAAAATTTTTAATTAATGGAATGACGACTAGGCGTATAGCCTAAGTAAAATTTAAAATAGAAAACGATCCGCTTCAGTGGTCGAATGGTCTAAAGGAGTTACTCTCGTATTAGACTGGACTGCTGATGAAGTAAGATCGTAGTTCAGATACTGGTCGGGTCTACTGAGGGTGATTTTTCCTAAATGGCTTCCTAATATCCTTCCACGCAAATGCTGGTAGATTACCTCTAAAATGCTTACTTTCATCTCTACCCTATTAAAGTAGTTAGATATGAGTGTTACCCTTAAGCTTTGTTTATCTTTAAACACATGTTGGCCAACATGATCCCAACAAGTTGTGCTACAATCTGTGATGGGTTGTGTTAGCCCAATTGTTTTAGATAAATAACAGCCAACATAACATGTTGGCTGCATTGGAAGGTTCTGCGCATGCGCTAACCAGTCACGTAGGTCTCTAGCCTTAGCGACGCATGTGTTTTGTTTTCAGATTAGTTTAAACTTTAACATCGTGGTTTAGATAGTTTGTGGTCACAAAGCGAATACAGTTAAACTAATTTATTTATAGCAAAAGTATTATTTTCTTTGGCACGTTACTTCGGCTGAGCACAGTAATTGAATAGTTGAGGAGACGCACTTACTGCAATTGATATCGATGTGTAGGTAACAGAAATAAAATGCTGGTATCCGGGCCCAATATCTACGTTAATTGTAAAAAGTAAGATAAAATCAAGTAGAATCGGGGCAACCGAGATGTACGTTCCTACTTAGTACGGATATAAGTTGTGTAGTTCTCCATGGCTAGAAACGTGTAGACTGATTACAAACTAGAGGGGGGCCGAGGATGTTTGCCCAACAAGTTGGCATAAATAAACGCGGCTTACTTTTCCGCATTTGCGGGCTCCCAACATGTTGGGTCCAACTTGTTATGAACAAGGCTTAACAGGTAGTAAGACGCGGTGATTAAAAAATATAAATTGAATGGTTACAATATTATTTGGAAAAACTTATCTGAGTTATTTAGAAACAGCCTCTTGTAAATTTAACCATTCAAAATCTAAAAGATAATGTTATGTAATATAAATCGTGTTAAAAAAAAATGCTACATATACTGACATACAGGAAAACATGTGGCGTTTGGAAACTACGTAGTATAGATAGCAGCATTGTTTGTATTAAATGTAATTTTGGAAAAGAATGTATTTATTTAAATATTTAATTAGGCCTACATTAAATATTTAATACGATAAAAATATATCAACTGAGCTTTGAAAAGAAATTTAAAATATAAATTATTCCGTCACATATAGACCAATCATGTGGTAATAATTTTACACACAATAGGAGAAGTGGATATTAGTATTGATACATCTGTGAGAAGTTGATGTGGCAGGTAAAATAAACAACAACGATCACTTAGCGATTGATACTACTTACTTATTCCATGGCATTAGGAACTCGAACGTTAATTGCCACACTAGACCACCTAGCCCAATCTTAAGCTAGTTATATCCAGTGCCAACTCATTACACCATATCTCTTTCATGTACATACATTATAATGTTATCCTCCCATCTACGTCTAGCTCTTCCCAATGGGTTTGCAAGTTATACCTGTCGTGCGGCAATCTTGTGACCGTTCCGAAACCGAGTGAACCACCGAGAGCCCCCAGTGCGCCCGTAGTTAGTGTCCAGAATTCT
>CABFWO010003330.1:6860-90485 GCA_902155825.1 Timema genevievae
CCCCCCCTTCTCTAACCTGTGAGACGTAACTTTTGTCACGAAAACTAATGTCATTATTTCAAAGGGAAGTTTTGTGATACTAAGGGAGGGATTCAGTATGAATACTTCTTAAAATTTATTTTAAATCCTGAACATTAATGATTTCAGAGAGTATTATTATTTATGGGTACAAACAGATAAGACAGACAAGTACAGACATAAAGACGTTGAATTCAAATTCCTCAGATTCATGAGGAAAAAACCTCTGCTATATTTATGCTATGGATGTCAGGTTTGCGATCTGAGGAAGAGCCAGACGCCGCGGCACTACTATATGCTGAGTAAGAGCAAGACAGCACTATTATGTTCTGACAAGGATGGCCCTTTGATAATGTTAAAGTGCCCACATCTGATACTTGTCGCTGGGGGAAGACATCTTTCTTAATATTGTGCACTTTTTTGATAGTCCTATGTTTATCGTATGGAAAGCTATTCAAACAATTCTAGGCATACAACTTTTCTAACTTATATTTTGGATTAATCTACAATTTTACTTTAGTTAACTTATCAATACCTAGACTCATGTTTCGTTCCAACATCAATCCTAGATCCTGGCTTCACTCTTGAAAAAGACAAGATGGCCAATGAAGCGGAGATCGGGGTTCAAATACCTGTCGGGTGTACTCAGAATGGCTTTTCCTAAATGGTTTTATAATATCTCTCCATGTTAATGAGGGTAGATTACCTCTAGAATTCTACCTTCCTCATTTCTACTCACATTAGTTAAATATAATAAAAATAATTATAATAACTGCAATTTGACTATACCACCCTACAAAATGTATACTAAAAAGGTAGAATTTTAAAGAAATCCTACCAGAATTTGCATGGAGGGAGAGTGGGAAACCATTTAGGAAAAGCAACCCTCAGTAGACCTGATTGGTAATTGAATCCAATCTCCCCAACATCGGCCGTCTAGTCTACTGAGAGACTGACAATTTAGACAGTGCGGCCACCGGAGCAGGTGTATAATAGTTGCATTTATATACACACACACTAGATGTATCAGAAGAGACAAGCTATAGGCTTAAATACACCTACCTTTTGAAAATAATTAATGATATTTGAAGCTTTACTTCTCTTAATATGCTGCTGGTACGAAGAAATAACACTGTTGATGGTCTCCTCAAACTTGACTCGAGATAAATTTTGTACTTTTGCTTCTTTCCATTTCACTACTACAACTTATTGAGACTCTTCCACTGTTTTTTTTCTGGATATCGCTATTATATGCAAGCAATGAACAAGTCTCCTCTTTTTGAAGAAATTACTTTTGTTTCTGTACAAACACAAGCGATTATTCACGGCCTATGTAAAAGAATGTGCAGTTGTAGCGTTTAGTGCTATTAAGTTACAAGAAGAAACTAAGTCCACAACTAAACAAGAACGATGTAAATAAAGAGTTGGCTCACCGTAGTCCATTTATACTGTGTTTTGGTATCACGTCTCCAAGCGAGCTCTCGCACCTCCACGCACATTCAACTGTGTATTTAGACTGACTGACTGAAGCTTGTTTTGCAAGGTGCGCATAGCATGATGGGAATAAATGTGACGTATGCGCCTAAGACACCCATGTTCTATGGAAAACTTTCATTCTAGATGCTTTTCCAACATTCCTCTCCCCTCTAGTCGTTCTTTCTTTCCCCGTCTTGTGATGTGTTTTTCCTTTGTTTTTGTTCCCCCTCTTCCCCTCTCTGAGCGAATAAACTAGTGTATATATTGGGCTAGGATGTTTTGAACGTCACTCTTGTCTGGGTTTACTCCAGGAACACACATAGGTGTTCGGAATGAGAAAAAGGTAAAAATTCCCTTTCGGACAATGTACATCAAAATTCTTTTTCGGCTTAAACTTTGTATTTAAAAATTATTTCACCTAAATCTAACTTAGAATCATTATTGTTGTTGGGTGGACGTAAAGACCACCTTTGGGTCGCGTTCTGTAAATCTTTGTAATGAATTGGAATGAAATGATAACTTTTAACGGCGAACTTTATAGCCTGTTTGACTTTGGAACAGTAATTACTAAACAATATTACTTTAAAGTTTTATCATAGTTGTTGTGCGAGTTGAGAAGTCTTATTTTTGAGACAGATAGAGAACTTAATCTATTGTTAAATGTTTAATATATATATTTATCCACTTTTGGTAACATACGTAAATATTTAACCTTATTTCTTTAAAGATTTATCATTGTTGTTATGCGAGTTGAGAAGTCTAATTTTTGAGACAGATAGAGAACTTTAAACTATTGTTAAATGTTTAATATATATATATATTTATCCATTTTTTGTAAAATACGTAAATATCAAACTTTATTACTTTAAAGTTTTATCATTGTTGTTAGGCGAGTTGAGAAGTCTATTTTTTGAGATAGCTAGAAAACTTGAATTATCGTTAAATGTTTAATATATATTTATCCACTTGGGTTAAATTTTGTAAATATCAAATTTAAATGCTTTTCATGCATTACCTTGTTGTCATGAGATTTGAGGTATCGACTTTTTAGATGGATTGTAAACATTTTTAATAGTTAACTTATTCGAATAATACTTATGTATATTTATCTTCCCCTTTGGGGCCATATTCTTATATCATCATTATATATCAATAAAATAACCAAAGATATTAATACAATTTTTTGTGTTGTCACGTAAACCTTCCCCTTCTGGGAATATCTTCAACCTTTTAATATCATGAGAAATTCTGTTGAGTGGCTTCGGGGAAACAGAACACATGAACCTTTTTAATGCCCATTGTTTTGTTATAGTCCTATCGGCTCCTCTGCAAATTTATGTTCTTTTTCTTATTTTTGTTGTCTCTGCTTTTACATTGTTGCACACCGACCTTAGTTTCTCGGGTAAACTAAGGAGGTGCGCTACACAGTAAGCATCTAAATTATACTCAAACTTAACTATACCTATAAATTAAGGCCTCTTCGACTGACAGCTGTTATCCAACTAAAAGCAGGTTAGGGGGTCAGTAGATTGGACAAGTTTAAACAAGTGCAATAAGTATAAACATGTCACTGTCATGCGCATGAAAATATGTATTTTCGAATGTGATTGGCTTTTATAGTCTCGAGCAAACAATAACACCTAAGCGCATTCGAAATATTGATAAACAAATAGTAAGTGCTAAACTTGAACTTTCAACGCCACAAATATTCAGAAGTATGTTTATCAAAGGTGAACACATGAACAATAATATTATTTTTGAACATTAGAATGTGAGTATAAGATCTATGTTACGTAACACTTTGATATACCCCACCCTAACCCCATGTAAAAGCATGTAGACATTAGAGCTTCCCCCTACCCCCCTCAAAGCGTTACGTAGCTTATGGACGACCCCAAAGTTTCCTTATCAAAGATATATTTTTTGAACTGTATTTTTAAGCAAGCAGCGGAACAACTACAGTTTCTAAAACATTGATTTTTCAAGAGCACATATATATTTTTAATGAATTTCGGGAATATCTCTTGAAACCATCGTGAGTTTCCAATTATGACCTTAACGTATTTTTACTTGCTGGCACAAAGAACAGAATTTTACCTAATAATTTTTAAGATTTCATCCAAAGAGTGCCTCATCAATATTTTTATAATGCTTGTATTATTTAAATAATATTATATTATATATATTATAATGCTTTGTATTATTTAAATTGATAAATGAAAACTGGACACGGGAATCGAACCCGGGACCTTAGACCTATTACGCTAATGCTCTAACTACTAAACTATCTTGGAATCGTCCTGAACACAGGGTCATCCTTCACTCATATTTTAAGGCAGAATCTGTGATGGACATCGTCAGCTGTATTATCTGATAGCTCGTAATCTTAAGCGATCACTCATAAGTAGCTAACAATCTCCACACGTCTATCACAGACTCTGCCTTAACACATGAGTGAAGAATGACTCTGGCCACGGGACGATTCCTGGATAGCTCAGTGGTAAAATCATTGGTGTACTAAGCCCGTGTCCGACTCCCGTGTCCAGGTGTCATTGTATAATTTAAGATAATGATATTTAGTTGCGGCCGCAACCGTAATTATCAAACATACTAGATTTGTTATTGTGTCACAGCTATAACAGTATAGTTGCGGTTTAGTAAAATGATTAGACCAATATAAATGAAATTCATAAAAATAATTTAATTGCATGGAAATATTTAAATAACTTAAATTTGTAATATCATAACTAACTTCTCCTTCGATGCCTGCTTCTATTCAATGATATAAAAAGGAATTGAATAGCGAATATATTTTCTTGAGTTTGTTTACTTTAGCCAGCAGCATATTTTTTGATCCGAAGTGGCTTGTAGAAATTATTCCTTATTTTTATAGTCTTATGTGACATTCCGAGCTAGCCGCAGCAGCGTAATGGTGGTAACTTTAAATAAAATACATCATAACTGTTCCAAGAGATGATGACAAATTACTTGATAGTAAAATACCTTCACATGACACCTGGTTGGGATTTTAACCCTGATATTCAAGGTCTAAATCCCAACATTCAAGTGATTTGTTAGGATTCCAGGATCACTTTCTGAGCTATTGGGTAGCAATAGTTTTCATATTATTTACTAAAAAACGAGTGTTCAACATTAATTAACATTTTAATATAACTCAAATGTAGTGAAAAAAACAAAGATTTCTAAGGATTTGTTTGTATTCTATATTAAATTGAAATTAAAAATTTATTTACTAAAATTATTAATGAAAGAAATATTTAAAAAAAAATATTTGCTGTTGATTTCTTTTTCTTATAAAGTTTTTCGAATCCAGGCCATATGTGATTTAGATTCATGATAATGGTTTTATCGTGACTATAAAAAGTATTTACATACTATAAAGGGTGAGTCATTATTAGTCTCCAAACCGCTGGGAGGTGATTCCTTATGAAAAAATAAATAGACAATAAATGGATGATTTTTTCCCCGAGAGTAATTACTGAGAGAACTATTAGCACTTGAATATCGCGTTTTAAAATGGTTTTATGTACAAATATCAGAAACAATTTGGGCTGAAACCACACATCCCTGGATAATGTTTTGTTGGTCTAATATGTTAAAACTCCGAAAATTTGATTGTTAATATCATCCCCCATCACTGATTAAATGGGGGTGAGTTACCACCCTTACTTTATCTTGCAACACTGCACAATCGGCTGCCTAACTTCAAGGCACTAACGTCCTGTATTGAAATATTAAACATGTGGCTTTTTCGAAAACGGTGAGACTGAGAGAATTCCGAGAAGACAACCCTTTTTTTGTTAATTTAGACTAGTCGATTAATAATTCTTCATTAAAAATCAATTAGAGCTCAGTGTTACACAACACCTTTGCCTATAACTCAAATAAATATTGATTTTATAAAATATTATTTCAAATAGAAGCTGTTGACTCTATCTTTAAGAGTATTACAGCTTGATCCTGATACGTTACACAATTCAATGTGAAAATAGGGTGGCAACCCCCATTTAATCATTGAAGGGGGATGATATTACAAACCAAGTTTTCAGAAATTTAACATCTTAATTTGACAAAGCATTATTCAGGGATTTGTTGTTTTAGCTGAATTAAAAAAAAATTGTAATATAAAATAATTCTAAAACACGATTTTCAAGGGCTCATAACTCCCTTAGTAATCATTCCCGGGGAAAAAAGTCGTCCATATATTTCTTACTTATTTTTTTCATGAGGAATCACCTCCCATCGGGTCGGGGACCAATAAATATTCACCCTGTATACATATATATGTACACGATGTACACTTATACGTAATAAAGATGGATGGATATTTTATATATAAGATAAACGTCTGATGAAAAGGCCAAGCCTAATTTTTTTAAATTTCCAGTTGAAATAATGTATCGGTCAACATATGAATGGCTTGGAGTTCCCCAGGTAAGATGGTTGTGTTAATCAGTAAACAAGGTTTTGAGACTTAATGAAAACAACCGCAAAAGACAAACAACTTTCCGAATGGAATGTCTGTGTTTCTGGGTGCAAGGCATCGACCCCTGTTAATCCTTGACTTTGTGTGGCGTCAACTGTTGAACAGAACAAGCTCCAGTGAGGTTTACACACTTGGCACGTCGAGGAGTCCACATGGTTCCTTTAACCGCTACCACCGTCGATATGAGACACTCACACGTTGTGTTCCACGTGAGAAGATGGAGCAAAAAACTAGGTGGTAAGCCCTCAAAGTAGAAAGGAAGCAAGAAAAGAGTTTGGAAAAGATTTCGTTTTATTTCCAAATGTCATAAAATTCATCCACACAAAAACTGACACATGCGTAGAAGTTACAATAAAAATATGTTTGGAAATAATTAATTATTCGTTATATTTACAAACATAAATGATGCATAAGTAAAACAAATAAGTCTTTAAGATGGCTGTCGTTCAAATATCTCAGTTTTTTTATAACGATAGTATTTAATAAAAGCGTTTTAAATTTTTTTAAAAATTTTATTCCTTTCTCCTTATTTGTATAGCAATACATATTTAATCTCATCATTATTAAATTACTACTTGCCAAATAAGTATGAATATTATTAATAAAAAAGCTTTTTAATCTATTTTAAAGTTAAATGTATTATATATATATATATATATAATTTCTGGGCTTTCTTCCATGATTAAAATTTTAATCTAAGCTATAGGTGACCCACTTCCTGATATAATAAAAAAAATACAATAAATATTCAATAACGTTAGGGTTTAAATTCAACCAATCTATGGAGAGCTAGGATTTCCTTGCCTCATTATTCTAATAGGTTCAAACTATTCATTATTTAAAAAAATATATTTTCGATGTTTGGTATCTATAAATTTCTTCTGGAAATGTTAGTATTTTTATTTACCAACCAATAAAATGTAAATAAGGAAGACAATTTTTTGGATATTGGAGTGAAACATTACATATTTAATTCGTTGAAATACCAACTAAGGAGAGTAACTTTATCAAAATATTCAAGTAAAGCTAAAAGTTCAAATGGTATCAGTAGGGTGTGGATTCTTAGGCACTAAAAATGTTTAAAATAGGCAGGCAACTAGGCATTTAAAATATGTGATCTAGGCACTATAATAGTCAATTAAGGGGAAAAGAGCCCACAGTAAGCAATGTAAAATTGATTTAGATACCTTATATCATATTGTCTAAATCTAATTCACACTAAGCCGTTTTTAACACCATGTTTCACCACTCGTACGGGCTAAGCTATTATGTTGTAATAATAACGCTAGTATGTTAGGGGCTAGGAAGGTAGATTTAAAGAAAGTGTATTTGCATTTGCGTGAAGGGATAGTAAAAAAAATTAGGAAAAAATACCCTAAGGGGTGGTCTTATGACACCTGGGTAGATATATATCTGGCCGATAAATATTTTTATCTGGTCGATAAGTTAAAAAAAAGTGCGTCTTATGACTGCCAGATAGCATTTATCTCCCAGATAAAATACATCACATTTTTATCAGGAGGATGAAGTACCTGATAACTTTTATCTGAAAGTTAAAATTTGCTTTGCCATAGTGACGCGTTTTTTTTTCATGATGTTTAACACATCAGAATCTGTTTTTAGGTTAAAATCTTGGTTTACGATTTTAGTAGGCACAGACTTAGGCTCTAAATATATATAAAGTTAGAATGATCATACTTAGCACCGCGTCTTACTATCCGTTCGGGTTATACGCTTATAAAGTTAGAACATTTAATTCACACTTTTATAAAAACTGACAAGCTATTTGTAGAGTTATAGTTATATAAGAACAAATTATTTAAATGTGAGTAAAATAAATGAAATTTTTTAAACGTTGTACCGAACTATTGGTCACATTTTGGCAGACACCCAAATTATTACTTGTAAGACAACCTAGCTTCTGCACCCACGTGACGCCATCTGTTTATTTGCACTCGTTTAGCCGCCATTATTTAACAAATGTTGAGCGTTGTAGCTACTAGACAGGTTGTACGCATGCGCACACAAGTAAAAACAGTACCAACCTTGCGTTTTATGCATAAAAATATATTTATCCTACAGATAACTATCCAGCAGATAAATTCAGTTCATAATACTTGTAAAATATTAAAGTAGGTGATAACCTTTATCTGGTAGCTAACTTTAACCTCCTGATAGCAATATTTATAAGACCGGGCCTATGTACACCGGACCTAAGTACACCGGCAAGGCGATTATGGATCTCAATGACGCGACAATACGGTGAAATGTCGTTCGTTGGGCGTCATATGGCAGAATTGCGATTATGGATTTATTTTTGTACGTCATACAACCGCTCGCGCCACCAAATTGGCGACAATATGAAGTCGTCCCTCAGAGCTCGTCTTTAGCCGCGTTGTAGACTACGAGTCTGGTTAAAAATTTACAATTTGTGTGCTTAACATCATAAAAAAGACAGACAAGCTTTTGATTTACGCTTTTGCAATCGGTAAGTAACAATAATATTGCTATATTAATATAATTAATTAGAGTATTTGTGTATATTTATTAGTGAATTAGATGAGGTGGAATTGTACGTCCATTTAACTGTATCATAAGTTTCTGATTTTATATTAATTTATTCTAGTGACTCTTATATTTATTTAAATTGGTAAATTCTTTTGATATACGTTTTTGCAGCCGTTTAATAACAATAATATTGCAATAATTATATAATTGCGTAAGAGTATTTGTGTTTATTTATCAGTGACTTAGATGAAGTGTAACTACTGTTTTGGTTGTGAAATTATGATTTTATAATATTTTTTTTTGTTATTGTTAAGTTGATTAAACTAGTTAGTTATTTTTATTTACTTTAGTGCAGTCTTTAAGTAACAATAATAGTGTTGTGTTATTATAATTGCTTAAATTACCTATTTGTATTTATTAATCAGTCAACATGAAGTGTAGTCATAACCTCATATGCTGTATGTTTACCATTTAGGTATTAGTTTTAACAGTTTTAGAAACTTAACCAAAATGTTTTAAATGTTTATGTTTAGAAATTGTTAATGTTTAAGCCTAATGCATTTTTTATGATTATTAAATATTGTGTTTTTATATAAGGTTATGGAAGACATTAAAATATTTGTAGCCAACAGCCTATAGTAGGTAGGCCTATTTATTTTGACAGTCTAAAAAACTTTTTAAAAGATATAAAATTATTAATACTTACGAATCATGAATACTTATTGAATGAATTCTTATGGTCAACTTATTTAAACATAATAATTGTATTTTTAAGATATGGAAGAGTGGGTACTTCTGCATATTAGAATTGTATAAAATATGCTACAAAATTTTTTAAAGGTGTATGCATTAAATAAACTTATATTTTATTTTTTGCCAAAGATTATGAAATGAAGGCCTACAAATTTCACATAAAAGTCAAAGTCATGCAACTAATAAATAATTATTGTATGTTTTCTTTTATTGAGATAGTTACTGCAGGGTAGATAGGTATATTAGTAGGCAGTAGGCCTTGTTGCATTATTTATATGAACCTATTAATCTCAGCTGCAATGCGAAAAAAAAATCCATACACCTAAGTCAAACATGTTCTTTTATTCTTAAAACTTTTAGTTGCTCTCTTTTTTCTCAATTCGTCTACAACATTTAACCACATGTTACATGGCCTACCCCTTCCTTTTGATCCAAACACGCTTCCATTATATATTTGCATCATCATTCAATCCATTCACATTCTCTCAACTTTATTATAAACGTAACTCAAGTTTATACACAAGATATATTTTAGCCTTAGCAGAAATATATTTAAGTAATATTATTATTTAAAACAAAAGTATATATTTAAAATAGAGGTTATTTACTCACATTGTCTCCATTGTAACGTGTTTACAAGCTTGGGCGGCAAAATAATATGGCTTTTTATTGGTGTTCAATCACGTCACGATGCTACCAACGCCGTAATTTACCTAGCTAAGCAAGCTACCACGGGTGCCAACACACACTATTCCCACACTAGCGCCCGTCAACGTTTAAACCCCGTCATTCACGCCATAGCTGCTATGACATGAACTCCCATAATCGCTGTTTTGTCGCAACGTCATAACATGGCCGTCATCCCACGGGCGTCAAAGTTTTTGACGCGTTAACAAAAGAGATCCATAATCGACCTGCGGATAAAGTTTCAAATCTCGAGCTCTCTTTCATCAGCAGTCCAGTCTATTGTGAGAGTGACGCCTTAGCCCATTTTACCATTGAAGCAGACCACGTGATTTTAATCACTAGATAATGTTCTAAATTTTCATTAGGAAAATGGGCTAGAATATATTTACTAATTTTATAGATTTAAGAGAGAATAACACACATAATATCAAATTTCTATTTTCGTTAACAATTAGAACGAATATGAGAATAATAATATTTAAGTTAAATATTTGTCACACTTTTAATACTAGTATATTTGAGAGGCCGTGTTAGGTTGATGTGATTTCAGATTTTTGAACAACATACAACACTTAATATACACCCGGCCTAGCCAATAGGTGTGTAGTTATCATTAAAACACCTGACATTGAAATTACAATTATTATTAAGCCTATATTACTACACAACCCACTAAATCACCTGACCTAGGTGCTGAAAAACCTAAAATAATATACAGAAGAGTGTACAAATGCAAACATTGAAATTTAAGATATCCTTGATACCATTAATGAGATAATTAAAACATAATTACAGTACATTAAAATAATTACAAGAGACCTGTCTTAGCAAATATTGACTGTTAGGTTATAGTAGAGTAGACTGAATCACCAATATAAATAACACCTAGTTTTTGTTAGAATAGACCGAATTACCAATATAGAGAGCACCTCGTTTATGTTGTAGACTGAATCACCAATATAGAGAACCCTTAGTTTATGTTGTAGACTGAATCAACAATATAGAGAACCCTTAGTTTATGTTAAAGTAACTGAATCAACAATATAGAGAACACCTAGTTTATGTTAGAGTAGACTGAATCACCAATATAGAGAGCACCTAGTTTATGTTAGAGTAGACTGAATCACCAATATAGAGAACCCTTAGTTTATGTTGTAGACTGAATCAACAATATAGAGAACACCTAGTTTATGTTGTAGACTGAATCACCAATATAGAGAACCCTTAGTTTATGTTAGAGTAGACTGAATCACCAATATAGAGAACCCTTAGTTTATGTTAGAGTAACTGAATCAACAATATAGAGAACACCTAGTTTATGTTAGAGTAGACTGAATCACCAAGAGCACCTAGTTTATGTTGTAGACTGAATCACCAATATAGAGAACCCTCAGTTTATGTTAGAGTAGACTGAATCACCAATATAGAGAGCACCTAATGTATGTTGTAGACTGAATCACCAATATAGAGAACCCCTAGTTTATGTTAGAGTAGACTGAATCACCAATATAGAGAACACCTAGTTTATGTTGTAGACTGAATCACCAATATAGAGAACCCTTAGTTTATGTTAGAGTAGACTGAATCACCAATATAGAGAACACTAGTTTATGTTAGAGTAGACTGAATCAACAATATTTTATTATTATTATTATGATTATTATTATTAGCACCGCATCTTACTACCCGTTCGGGTTGTACGCACTTACGCTAATGGGTAATGTTAGGGTGATTGTGAGATGAAATGGAGGACCTACAGTTTAACGTGGGATCCGAACCACGGTGGAGGCCTGGCATTCCTCACATTCCCAAGTTGTGATTAATACACGTCTTGGCAGAGGTGAAGGAAGGGTTTGGCAATCAGATAAATCTGTGCCAGGACCGAGGATTGAACCCCGGACCCCCAGCACAGAAGTCTGACACCTTACCCCTAGACTGCCAGGTCACCTATCAACAATATAAAGAACACCTAATTTATGGTAGAACATACCAATTGACCAATAGAAAGCGTTGTCAGGGAGCTATCTGATTCTTCAAAAATTCATGGTATTTCCTGTGGTTTCTTTCATTGCTTGGATTGGTCTAATTTTTTCCTTGGCTAATTGTATTTTTAATTATTCTGTGTGTGTTATCTGCTCTGATTATGTGTGCATGAATTTAAATAAAAATGCAACTTAGGAACTTTTTAATTTTTCCATCTAACTAATGCTCACACAGAGAGCATTACAGTTTATTAGTTAGGTATCGCTTGCTAAAACAGTTACATTTATAAACGAATTTTTTATCCACTAATTTTTCCTTAATTTATTAATTATATACTATTTTTTTAAGTTATTGTTACTAATGTATCTTAAATATAGTAATTTTGGAAGACCATTAAATTAAATCATGTTTATTTTATGGATATAATATTTTTGCGGTATCTTATAGCTTTGAGGGAAATTTTGGATCTATATAGTAAAATTATAATAAAAAAAATTGCCCATATTATAAAATTAACAGAAAGTTTTTTAATTATTAATCTTTCATGAGGCATGTTTTGACTTTTAAGGTAAATTTAAACTTATCATTTTTAGCAAAATTATTTAATGTGTGTAATATGAGTAAGAAATATATAATGTAATATTGAAACGTCTGCTTGGTAGAAATTAGGGGATAAGCAGTAAGAGCACAAACGTGACATTTCACTTGAAAAACTTTGGAAAAAATAAACAATAGTAGGAAACCAATTATATTAATAGAATACTACTTAGAACTTTGAACACACTCAAGTTTACCACTACATTCATGTAACTTTCTTGGTCTTGAAGTTACAAACAAATCTATTTTATATTTTATTCATATTATTACTAATGGATTGTGCAGTGAATGCTCCAATTTATGTTTTAGTATTCCTAGCGTACTTGTCTAAAATGGTGTGGACAAATAATGACTCTCAGTATGTTTGATAGATATTAAATAGTGAAACACACATTGATTTTAACTATGAAAGTAAATAAAATATCCTCAGTCTAGTAAATTAATTCCCTTGAAGAATATTGCTCAAATATATTCAATGAACGAATTTTATAACGTCCATTTTGTCATAGAGAAAAATATTTAAAGATAGATGAGAAAGAAAAGCAGAAATGCAAACATTTTTTTAAACCTATCTTTAGTTTGTTTGGTATAAAAAATTTTTGGTCTTAATTTTTCTAACTTTTCACCATATCACTTAAATAAGAACTGAGTTATTATAATTATAACCAAAGATAAATATTGTATTTACAGACTTGCAAAAATACCCGAGAAACGCTTTGCTACAAACAAGAAGAAAAAACTCTACTTTTTGTTGCTTCCAATCCTGTTTTTGAATAATTAACAAAATTAAACAAAATAGTATGGTTACGGCTTTGAGGTGCACACGTTCATAGATATGATCTACTAACTTGAAGATGCAGACCTCTGTAAGCGTTAAATATAGCGCGATTTTTATGACAGACAAACTATTTTATTGACATGGATACATAATCATACACAAATCATGGTTTCCATGGTGATGTAAGCAAATAATTATTGTACAGGTGAGTGACTATGGCTAACAGAAAATCTGGAAACTCGCTAGGAAACCCGTACTTTATTTTAAATATGCTATTTTTGACGACATTTTTGACCCCTATACTTTAAAATGAGTGTTATTTTGTTTAAATAGGTACATAACTCCGTTTTCTCGTAATTTCCATTTCCTTTGATACTCTGGAGTTTTAGCAGTCTTTTAAATGAGAGATGTATGTCTAAATAACTATCTATGTAAATGTAAGATAACACCAAATAGAGAAGTGAAACATCACCTTTGTGGTTATTAGTTGTCAGAGAAACACATGTAACTTCTAATGTGAATACAAAACATTCCGGCACATTTGTACAAACTTTCTCTTATTTTGTATTATGGCTTCAAAGATAATTTTCAAAAATAGCTTTTGAGTGAACTACTATTAGGTATATGTTCCTCATAAAACACTTAATCTTGTTAATCACAATTATAACTCTTTATATTTAAAATTTAAACCAAATATTTTAGATATACTTAAAAAAATAAATTATTTTTAAAATATTCTAAAATTATTTGTTATTTGTAAAAAAAAATTCTTATTTATCAAGAAAAAATATTCCCATATTCCCATTTCGGATTCAATCTTAAATGTTAATTTTAAAAAAATCAAGTTTTCTATAAGTTTTCATAAGTAAACTACCTTTAAATTAATTTATTTTGGGTAAATAAAGATATATTATTATTGATAGTGTAACATAATTCCACGATATAAACTTTGAACCAAATCTTTAGAGCTATTTTCACAAAAATAAAATTTTACAAAAATCATTCAGTAGCTAACTACTATTAAATGATATATAGAAACAATTCTATATAACTATTTATAATACAATACGTTTTAAAGATACCCCAATTTGAACCAAATCATTAAAGCCATTTTTTTAAAATATTCGAATTAAAAAAAGTCATTAGAAAATTACACATAGCCGAATTTATCTTCCAAAAACCAGTACACAGCTTTATTTGCTATGTTCATGTGAAACACTCCCCATATGTACATTACTAGTTTGTCTACATGAAGAGTGTGAAGTACTCAGAGGCTTGTAAGAAGATTGAATAACACTAGGTTGTCTACATGAAGAGTGTGAAGTACTCAGAGGCTTGTAAGAAGATTGAATAACACTAGGTTGTCTACATGAAGAGTGTGAAGTACTCTGAGGCTTGTAAGAAGATTGAATAACACTAGGTTGTCTACATGAAGAGTGTGAAGTACTCTGAGGCTTGTAAGAGGATTGAATAACACTAGGTTGTCTACATGAAGAGTGTGAAGTACTCTGAGGCTTGTAAGAGGATTGACAAACACTAGGTTGTATATATAGTCCTTGTCCAGCACAAGACATCACAATATTTACTTTAGTCTATAATAAATCCATCCACACAACGAGTTTGACTATTTTATTCGCTCCTGTCCGACAACTCATACCCGTTGATAGGCTATCCTGACATATTAACATGTAGATGATGGTTGGGGGAGGAGGGGTGATGATCTGACATCTGGCCTGATATAAGTGTATCTTAAGATTAAAATCTAATTTTTGTTTCACACTATAAATTGGCAGTTTAAAAAACGCAGAAATGGTTTTACTCTAAGTGTTTAAAAATAATGATATTAATGAAATAATAATTTAATGTGATGTCTACTCTATTTAGTGTATTATTGTCGTTGGTGGCTGTTCCAAGATTCGACCTCACCTCCGCCCCGATAAATCCAAGAGCCATTCTCTGCTGTAAGCCACGTGGTGGCGACGTATCTTGCTCTGATTGTTAGAACACCCTGGGTCACCCACGTGCAAACACCACCATCCGGGTCACACATTACCGGTCCAACCCCCTCACCACCCCATCCACCACAAGGAAGCGTCGTGGGGAACTGTTAGTATACTCAAGTGACACATTTAGACTAGTTTCAACACCCGCTACGGTGGCCGCGTGGTCTAACGCGATACTCTAGCAGTAGAATAGACTGCTGAGGACGGGGATATCGAGGTTCGAGTCTCTGTTGCGTGAACTGATGGTGTTTTTTCCAAAATAGTTTTTCACTCTTCCTTCACTCAACTGCGCGTGAACTTCCTATAAATATAACCTTCCTAATCACTAAAACCATTAGCGTAATTAGTGCATAAGTGTATAACCCTAACGGGTAGTAGAACGCAGCGATAGAATAAAACACCTACTCTTAGATGAACCTTGATAAATGATAATCAATTCTGACACTAAACACCGACATCTCTTTAATGTATATAGTTTACTTGGCTTAAGACGAATGTATACACTTTAACCTGTTTATATCGCTTTTTTCTGTAGCATCTACTTGTGTACCTTTATGTTTACGCTGAAGCGAGCCTCAATTGTTCCACTATGACTAAGCTTTAAAGATTGGCTCATTGTGTGGTTCATTAATGTAAGACTGTAAGACTGTAAGACTGTAAGACTGTAAGGATAAACTAAGTTTACACCTCATTTACCCTGGAAGATACAGTACAATAATGATGATAATAATAATAATAATATTTAGCACCACGTCTTACTAACCGTTCGGGTTATATGCTTAAATAATAATTACTCTAATGGATTAGGAATTGGGAGGGTTGAATTTAGAGGAAATTAACCCGCATTTGCGTGTAGGGAGAGTGGAAAACCATTTAGGAAAAACCACTCCCAGTTCACCCGACCGAGATTCGAACCTCGATCTCCCCGTTCTTGGCGGTCGAGCTTAACACAAGTAGCGCGTTAGCCAACTACTCCACCGAGGCAGGTAGACACAGTACAAGATTTATTTATTTATTTGAGGTATTTAACGTGCACTTTATGAAACGACTGACTATATCAGGACACGAGAATTTCTATGAACGAGAGTGAAAGGTCCTGCCAATTTAGCCGGGAAAGGTATTTTCACATACCTTCCAGTGTTCCTTACATGCCACAATCGACATGGGACCGACGGTCTTACTTCCCCTCCGAAGGAAGTTGTGCTACGGATTTTTATCACTCAAGAAAAATCCGCCAACACTTGTTGGGTTTGAACCCAAGAACGTTAAGTCCTGAGGCGAGCACTTTGCCTCAAGATCACCGAGGTCGATTGTGCAAGATTAATTTGTACGGTTTCACAATGGCCCAGATTTCAGGGAAAGTGGGGTGTAACACAATAAATTAATTATTTGTCAATATATTAATAACGTTTTAAACTTTATTTGAATATTAAATATTTATTACTGGAGTTGAGTCTCACAAGGTATATACTGACAAAAATACTTAATAATTTATTACTTGGTACACTTTTAAAATTTGAATTGCTAAAAATCACACTTTCCTTTTCTCAAACCACTTTATTTCCCTGTCCAAACTCTCTTTTACCCAGCTAAAGTTCCCGGTGCACAGCTTCAAACTTCTGTGAAGACAAATTAATTAGTGTCGGTAAGAGGCCTTTGAAACCCTACAATCAGTCTTAAATTAAAGCCTCAACTGCTACATGCATTAAAGGGGCAATTTGGACATTGTGGCAGCACATTTGTTCTTATAAACATAATTAAACATTAAGAAGTTATATTGACTCCCCTTTAATGATTAAAAATATTTAATCTTGATTAAAAATTAAATATGTAAAAATAAAACTTAAAAAAAACTCGGAGCCTTACAGTCGTACCCCACGCTGCAGACATTATGTTTTGAAATGAAAATGTTGTAACAAAACATGTATGAATGGATATTATTAGAAAGAGGTGAATAGTGTTCCGTGCGGTGATTGCGTGGTCAGTCAGAGCTCAAGGTCATTTCATAACCTCATCAACCAACGTTGGCGACGTAAAGTTGGGGCAGGACAAAGTAGTTTCCTAGTTTTGAGGACACGGTCAATTCTAGGGCATATCTGACTTGAATAGTGTCTAGATACTGTACATAGTATCGTCTTTATCTGGGTGGAGCTAAGGTCAGCCTATATATTTACACTTTTGTTTTAGCATCGCGTCTTACTACCCGTTCTAGTTATATACGCTTATGTACCAATTATGAAAATGTGCTAGGTTAGGGGAAGGTTTTTTTAAAGGAAGTGTACTCGCATTTAGTGAATGGGGAGTGTAAAACTATATAGAAAAAGCCCCTTCAATACCAGTGCAAGATTTAAGAGGGTGATTACCCTGGAACCCCACAAACCCACACAAGATGTTTTATTTTTATTTTCTATTGTAACTACCAATCCAGTGGAGGCGGAACCTTATTTGTGTAGGGAAGGTCAAGCAAAAAAAAAAGAGTTTTTTTATGGACTTGCTTTCCACCCCCAACACAACCTCTCCTCCTCAATAAAAGGTTTGAAAATTAGATATCCTTAAAAGCTATTTGTAGGGATCATATTTCCTAATTTTTGAAAACTATATTATTTTACAAACTATTTGGAGTAATCTTCCCTAATCTTTTTTGAAATTTTGATGCTTCAATAAGAAATTTGAAGTGGTCTTTCGCAAATTTTTTAAATTTGGTTGTTCCTTTGAAGCTATTTTAAATTTCCTCACCAAGATATTTTTAATTTAGTTTCTCTAAAAGCTATTTGAACTGTTCTTCCCCAGAGTTTTAAAAAATTTGTATGCTTCTAGAGGCTATTTAGATTGCTCCTCGTCTGTATGTTTCTAGAAAATTAGATAACTCTATAAGCTATTTGAAGTGGTCTTCATCCAGCAATATTTTTTAAAATGGGCTTTTCTTGGAAGATATTTAGAATGGTTATCTTCTGGAAATATTTTGAAAATTAGATGCTTCAATAAGATATTTGAATTATTCTTCCACCAATATATATTTGAAAATTGAATGCTTTCTGAAATTATTTGGAGTTGGTCTCGCGTGAAAATTCTTCAAAATGACATGTATCTATAAGCTATTTGTAGTGGTCCTCCCCTAGAAATGTTTGAAGTTTGGATGACCCTAGAAGCTAATTAGGATGCTCATCACCTGATATTTTTTGACAACTAGACGCTTCCAGAAGCTATTTGAAGTGGTCTTCCCCAGCATATTTTTGAAAATTGAATACATCTAGAAGTCATTTGGAGTTTGAGATAAGGGTATCTTCCAGCTTCATATTCGATAATATCGTATTATTTAAAATATATCTATGGGGAGGCAAACTTATCTATGGAAGAATTCTTTCCATGGTCCCATAGTTCCATGTTCACTATACCAATATGATCCCTAATACAAAAATGATCTAACACCAACCTTAAGGAATAACCTAGTACGGTTTACAGCGCTACTGGTGGACACGAGAGAAAACTACAAAGACTCTTTTAAAGTAAATGTTCTTCTATGAAATCCTCAATGAACAACATTTTAGAGCAACATTTTCCAATCTTGAAATATTTTAAGAATATATCAAGCACTTATGGTGTCAAACTGAAGTGAGGAAAGTTCATTTAAAAAAAAATTAAGTTGATAAAAAGCCATTTCTGTACAATCACGAACCAATATCATCTAACATACCCTTCATTATTCAACATGGAAAGTGTATACTTTTAGAAATGGACTTTAAAGATATTATTGACATGTCTGCTGCAGAGAAAGCCAGGGATGTTTGTATTATAATGAGAGTTTTCATCAAGATCTTATATAGCATACTTACATGGCCGCCCCAAGGGACGAGCGAGGTGGGCGAGTGCCCGGGGCGCCACCTCTAGGGGGCGCCACGCCACTGAGGTCGTCTTAAAATAACTACAAATAATAATCTTGAAATGCCACTTGTAAACAGAAAGCACAGCTAGGAAGGTACTAATGCCCTTGTACAATGTTTATCGGGGCTACAAACCTACCAACCCCTTTTTGTTCAACCCTTAAACACTGGCCAATGAACTGTGTTTTTTACAACCTACGGACTGTAACAAGCAAGCAGCAAGCTATATAGCTGTAATAGATTGTGCTGTGGCTTTAACTCTAGCATGAAGGATTTCTTTTAAGTATAATATTTATTGTGCCATACATTATTGACTGGTAAGTCAATGTGAATTTTATAGTGGTGTTAATTAAATAATCCCACAAGAGAAGATTGCGATCGCACCATTTTTAAAGCTTTAGCTTTGACATAATACTGTCATATTATTTTACTTGCTGCAGAAGATAAATGTTCATGCATGGCGTAGCAATAGAGATGGTAGAAAGTAGAGCCTACCACCTTTGTTAGACCAAAATATTTGTCGAGGTTCATGCATCTGAATTAAAATGATAATGTTGTTCCTAGAATTTTCAAAGACAGCCATCAGTGATCTAGCCTAAGCACAGTTGGAGACAAAAGGGGTTTTTTAAAGGCAGAATGAGGGTGAAATACTCGTTGCTTGCATTGATAATGTGCATTGTTGCTAAATTTTACATCTAAAATTTTTATCAACTATCTTTATTAAAATATAAATGTATTTAATTCATCTATATTTCAACATAATAAATTAATCCATCTTGTAATGAGTTCCTTTTAAGTTTATAGGAAGTTAAAGAGGAGGGGGTGCTCAAATCAAGATTTTTCCGGACTCAAAATTATGCTCGAGGCGGCCCTGACCATTTACTTTTACTTTGTTATCATTATATCTGTGTAAAATTAAACATTCGTTTAATTTTTACCCTCACTCAGACACGCTATGATGTAATTTACATGGGCCTGCTTTGGTGGACGCATAGTATAAGGTGTCACTCTTGCAATAGATTAGACTGCCAATGATGGGGAGATCAAGGTTTGAATTCCGGATGGGTGTACTGAGGATGTTTTTCCTACATGATCCCCCCTCACCATCGTCTCAAACGAGGGTACACTTCCTCTAAATTCAAGCTTCCTCATCCCTAATTCATTAATGTAATTAGTATACATGCGTTTAATCTGAGCAGGTAGTAAGACAAGGCTATAAAAAATACATGGATTTATTGGGGCCCCCACATTGTATGCCGCCCCTAGGCCCCCACATACGTAAATCTAGCACTGTTCAGTACAGCTGACCGGGATCTAAACTCCGACCTACTCATCATAGGCAGTCCAATCTATTGCCTTGTAACATATTTTTTCACCTAAACACTTACTAAAAACAAACTTATTCTATTGTAATATAATCATTAAAATATTATTTATAATACGTCATAAATAAATAAAATAAATTTATATATTAAACACACGGACTTTTATATAGTTGATTAAATCCATGGAAAAAAATGGAGTGGTTATATTAGGGCATAGCAAATAATCACCTTTTGATATTTGTATTTAATAAGGGTGTTTTCTCAAGAATGTTTGTATCTGCCATCATTAATCTGGAAACCTCTATTTAATTGAGGTTGATTAAACTTAAAATATCATTAACAGAAAAATTAATTTGAAATAAAATGTAATCTCCATGTGCTCATAGGTTTACTAAACATAAAACTTATCAATCTCCTGAGCACAATTACATTTAAGAAGCACATGCACTTATAATTTAAAACTATATAATTATATTAATTGAAGGTGAAGGAAAGCAACGGAATTAAAACACAGGAAAGCGGAAGATTTTATAACAATGTAAGGTTGTTAATTATCAATAAGATTTAATAGCAGTATGTGAGCGATACATAGAATAACTTTGTGATAAGGACAATATAATATAATATAATATATTAAACTAAAATTAATTAACTAAATAACTATAACTAAAAAATAAGGGATTCTGAAAAAGTGCATCATGTATTGAGTGAAGTAGGAAAGCCCACAAAGAATACAAGATTAAAAGACACAGAGAATGATAAAATACCAACATATTAACTAGAAAAGTTAGGTGAAAACAGAATTGAGATTCTTACTCGATTAGTAAATAATATATATATGTATATGTAACTTAGGAAAATGACCCAATTATTTCCTAGAAGCGACTATTTTATTGCACCACTAGAAAAAAATTAAGGAAAAAACTGCATTGAATAAAGGATGAACAGTTTTATATCACACGTGGCAAATAAAGTTGCTAGAATATTCACTAATCAACTAGACAGGAAGATAAAAGCAGTGTTAGGAGATTTACAATTTGGTCTCAGGAAGGGAAAAGGAACAAAAGAGGCAAATAGAGTTCTAGAAGTTGAGAAATATGTGTGTGCTTGTTTGAACGACTGGAAAAAGGAATTTGATCAAGTAAATGGGAAGAAATTGATAAAAATGATTACGGAAATAAGAATTGACTTTAAACTGAAAAGATTAATAGGTAACTTGCACTTGAAGACAAGACCAAGATTGGTTATAGAGGACAAAAGTAGCGTGAATATAGAGAAAGGAGAAAGGCAGGAGTGTTGTTTATCTTTTATTATTTTTCACCTTTAAGGATAAGGGCTTTCTAAGGAAATTTGGAAGGATTTGGGAATTTCAAAATATGAGGACGTGCTATGACTTATGAGTACAGTGAAATTTGCAGATGACTTGGTAGTACTGGCAAAGGACGAAGAGCTTCGAAACATTATGAATAAGCTAGTTGAAACTGGTAGAGAGTATGTATTGGAATTAGGTAAAGAAAACGAAGCTAATAAGACAAGCAAAGAGAGAAAAACCATGAAACACTATTGTGAGTGATCATCAATAGGAGAACATGGAATATTTACAATATTTAGGAAGTTTGATTATGATAGATTTGCATTGAACACCGAATATAAAGTCAAAAATTACAATGGCCAATGTTCTTCCATCAAGAAGAAGAAGCTAAGGACTAGAAAGCTGTACCTTGAGATGAGGATGAAGTGTTTTTAGCACCACTTTCTACTACCCGTTCAGTTTATACATGGACCCTCATTTGCATGGAGGGAGAGTGGAACCCCATCAAGGGAAACTATCCTTAATGCACCCAACCGGGATTAAAACCCTGATCTCCCTGTTATGAAAGGTTTCCTAAATGTTGCTTTAAGTTGTATTAACCTCTTACATGGAAGCATAGAAAAATAGAAGAATACATATTTTGAAGGATTTGAGATGTGGTGGTGAAGGAGAATATAAAGAATAAATTGAAAATATTTGGTGACTATTGAAGAAGCTTCAACTAAAAGAAAACCATTCTGAAGATTATTCTACGAAGAAAGGACAACTGGTCGAGTCTCATTAGGAGAATAAATGGCTTATTGAGTTATGTAAGAATATGAGCAGTAGACTTCTGTGCTAGGGGTCCGGGGTTCAATCCTCGGTCCCGGCACATATTTATCTGATTGCCAAACCCTTCCTTCACCTCTGACAAGATGTGTATTAATCACAACTTGTGAATGTGAGGAATGCCAGGCCTCCACCGTGGTTCGGATTCCACGTTAAACTGTAGGTCCTCTATTTCATCTCACAATCACCCTACCATTGCACATTAGCGTAAGTGCGTATAACCCGAACGGGTAGTAAGACGCGGTGCTAATAATAATAATAATAATAATAATAATAATAATAATATGAGCAGTAGGACGAAGAAGGTGTCCTAGAAAACGATGAATAAAACTAATAGATAACCTTGAACATAGAAGGAAGATTCAGGTTTAGGATATTAAAAAAAAAAAAAGGAAAATTGAATTTGGGCAAGGTAACGGACTTGTCAAATTACAGATCACATTATAAATACAAATAAAGAATCAACCAATTTGCTGAAATTTCAAGGCTTTTGTAGCAGCTAGAAAACATTGATGGTGGTTATTATTACCACAAGAATAAGAAAAACATTTAAAAACTATATGTATCCTTTGTCTGTGTCAAATACTTTTAATAAAGGCAGTGGTGGAGTGTGATATTTATTTTTGGTGGGGACAGGTCAAAGCTTACCAGAAATAATTTTTTCTCACCATGTGTTAACATATTAAATTAAATTCATTTATGTTTTCCTAATTTTTAAAAATCACTAGAATTACAGTCACTAAACAAATGTACAAATACAAAGAATAAACGAGTACAGGTTTTTATTTAACCTTACCCAGTGATAACCTTACTTGTAGAAAAGTTGGGTGCGTCTGTTACTTAATGACATTTCATGAGTACCACAGTGTTTTAAGCATTCTATTAATCTGCCTAATATATACCTATTTTCTGACACTTGTTTATTGTGTTTTCGGATTGAAATTTTGACCACGGAATGTAATGCAATATCTACTGTTCCGAATGTTTTAGACTTAAATGCATTTTCCAAATGAATTCCATATTCCTCATGCTTTTTATTTGTTTTACTTAAAAGTTTAATATTCTTACAGCCAACCGCTGTCCACAACCCCTCACCAACAAATAATAAACATAAAAAACAAAATAAGTTATTTTTTTACTCACGATTAACCACATTTATTTACCAAACAAAGCATTAGAAAAAGTTATTTTATTTCTTGCCATCCACCAGCATAAATGTAAAGTAATTAGGCTGATGTGCTCTTAACCATTTAATTTCCAGGTTTTCTTACAGTTTTAATGAATAATACATATTTTTTAATAAATAATTTACTTTATTCATTTTAATTAATAATTTTCGCGTGTCATCTTACTTCTAGGGTCTTATCACATACTAAAACATAGACACATAAACGCAAAAACAAACTATAGACCACTTTTTTCGTAAAGCGTTGCCAACTCAGGCTATCGTTATTCGCTAGTGTTGAGAAACTGTCACAGCTGGCCCTGCCCAGCTTCTATATCCAGTCATTAGAGTGCTGGTACAGTCTTCAAGTGACGTTTGGAGCGAGTAATGAACAATTTTGACTAGAATACTGTATAACGAATCCAATAATTCACTGCATGTAGATAATGGTTTCCCATGTTTTTTCATGTTATTTTCAAAAATATTTTATAGAATAAAAAAAAATTATGTTAAAAAAGTTGGAAAAAGATATGTGGGGCCTGGCCCCTATTGACCTTAAGGATGGGCCACCCCTGAATAAAGGGCAACGCTATGATGCTCTAACCGGAACTAAATATGAAACTGACAGAGAGGAGGATACATCCCATCCCTACGGGCCAGTGACCCTTGTTTGGCAGTACACTAACCTGTTAGTAGAAGCAGACATTAATGCTCATATTAGCTACAGGGGGAAGAAGTTGACTTATACAGTAGAACGTCAATAATTCGGACCAATTTGGGCTGGACCCAGTCCGTATTATCGATTTGTCTGGATTTTCGAAAATACAGTACCTATTACCAAAAATAGAATAATAAGCATAAATGGGATACTTACACAAACTCACTAAAGGTAGTTTTCCTAAATGGTTTTCTTATCTACCTTCACGCAGATGTGGGTACACTTCCTCCAAATTCAACCTTCCTCATTCCTGGCCCATTAGCATAGCTCGTACATATTCGTGTAGCCTGCGAACATAAAAGTAACGTATAGCCTGCCAATCAAAATCAAAGCTAATATAATCATGGCTTTCTCATTTATTCTCTGGCATTTTCCTAAATCTTCATAAATATAAACCACTTATTCCATAAACCGTTCCGGTTTATTCTGAAGTAGTGCAAATATAAAACTAAAACCAATATATACATCATAATTTAAAACTGTATAACAGTTTCAAGATATATTTAATATAAAGTTTATGGAGAGCTTTAAAGAGGTAGAATGACGAAAGAAAAAGTATGATATTCAAGAAAATAATAACATTTTATTTTATATTACTTTTATAAACTTCTGCCAGATATTGATATGAGATACGTTAAGGTAGGAGCAAACATTTTATAAAACACAGGACACGTTTCAGTTATCTACGGTAATATAAAAGATATACTCTATTACCCTGAAAGGGAGCAATATTAACTTGACGGACTGCACTATGGCCTTATAGGTTATACCATAGTGGAATATTATTAGGTAGGCTTGACACCTTACATGGGGACAAAGGTTACAAGGTTTACATTGCTTCAAGAATATAAGTCTGACAATTTGAATTTCAAATTTATGCTGTGATATTTAATGATGACCCTTTATTAATCTTTATTTATGATAATATTTGATTGCTTGGTTCCATTATTTGAAAATAACATTTGTTTTTAAATTTAGTTATATATATTCACACAGTACCTCTATATAATAGTTTTAACTAATTAAAGAGAATATTTATAAAAAATAATATTTAGCTTAAGTTATTGTTAGATATATTTTAATATTTTGTACAAAGAATATCATTAATTTAAAATAACTAAAACAGAAAATAACCCAGTTTGGTGGCCGCATGGTCTAAGGCGCTAGTCTCGCAATAGACTAGACTGCTGATGATGGGGAGATTGAGTTTATAATCTTGGTCGGGTGTCCTGAGGGTGGGGTTTCCATTCCAAAATAGTTTTCCACTCTCTCTCCACGCAATTGTGGGTACACTTACTCTAAATATAACATTACTATTCTCTTAAAATCATTAGCGTAATTAGTATATAAGCGTGTAACGCGAACGGGTAGTAAGACTCGGTGCTAAAAGGATCCAGTAAATACTGTGCAACTATTAGCTCAACACATGTGAACCACTTTCTAATTTATTATTGAAACTTAGTAAATGTCAGATATCCGACACCTTAGCTCAGTCGGTAGCGTGTCTGTCTACTGAGTTAAAGGTCCCGGGTTCGATTCCCGGCATGACCGGAAAATGTGGGTTTACCATTTCACAGTGATGAATTAACGGCCGGAGACTGGATGTTGTGTCTGTTCTAGCCTTAAGTTAGATTATAAGGCATGTGAAGCTTCGACAGGCCTAGAAAGCAGGTGGTGGAAAGTATATGGTTTGGATAAAAAACTGACCTAGGCCATAGTTGGAAACGGTAATGGATGTAAAGTAAGTTTTGGTTACATTTTAACCAGTTTAATAAAAAGTACATTCAGCAATAAATTCTGTGTGATGTAAACAATATTAAGTTAAATATATTAGAGAACTCATTAAACACGTCATAATGTTTCCAGATTACAAAATGGCCTGTTATTGTACTTTGCTTGGTTGGTTTAAAAGAAGTGATCTACCCTTGTCTTGATACCATAGGACATCCTATTACCTTGTTGTTCCAGGTACAAACTCTCTACTTTGATTCTGTGAACACAACCTTGATGCAAACACCTCTGATTCTCTGTTGTCTGCTTCACTCTGTCTTGTGTTTAGAGAGGGTGGAAACTTCGGGAACAACAGGAACTATCTCCTGCTACTAAGGAATTATTTCATAATGGAGAAAATATCTTCCTTAGTAGGCTATGATCGATGACCCCCAAGCATATAGAGATAGCTACCATTTTATGATTAGACTGGAAAGTCTGTTCTTCTCTCGTACCTTTAAAAAACATATTAAACTAAGCCATGTTTTATATATTGCTTGACCTTGACAAGTAAGGGAGGTTTGTTTATTGTCTGACTCCTTTCAACCTGCTAGGATGGTAGAACATCACCTCGTGTTTTATATATTGCTTGACCTTGTGTGGGCTCACACCAAAGAGTTTTCTCAATGAAAATATTAAATTATAAAATGTTATTTAAAGACAATGTAATCAAATGTTTCTCATACCATATGACATGGTGTGGATGAAAAAGCCCACTCTGTGAAAACACACAAGCAGCCGCTCCTGTTTCAAGTATCAGAACGCTACATTGTAATCAGGACTGGATGAATGTTGATATTTTATTCACATTAATATCAGCTAAGTACTGGTAATCTTTAGTTGCTTCACTGACTATAACGTTACGGATGGTAGAAATATATTATATCTATGGAGGTATTTTTAAGGCTACGCTTTGGTGTCATGAATGGTTAACAGCCACTTCCCGTGGTGAAAAACTACTTCAAGAAATAATGGCGAGTGTGAGTTTATAAAGGACTGCGCCATTATTCACCTATAGTAAGTAAAGGAAGCCTTAATGTTAAAAAATGTATATACATTGCAGCTAGTCGATACCAAAACCAGGCCTCTCAGTTCAGAGGCAATCACACACACACACATACACATACACACGCTAAAGTGACTACACTTATCTGTATGAACAATGATGAAACCTACCTGAGCCATTTTTACCTGTGCACATTGAAAGCTTGTTAACATTTTCAATACTCAGTCTGTATATAGATGAATGTATGTAGTATATATATATATATATATAACGGTATGTAGTATTGTCAGCAATGTATGCCTAATAAATTTGAATCTTCAATTAATAAAACTGAAAGGTACACCTAAAACGACCATTTCCTATCTTCTTAAAGATACAAAAATCAATTCTAAAAGTTGACTGTTGGAGGTGAAACAGGGTGTAACTATGGGGGCAGCGGGAACTAGCACCCCCTCTTGGAATAAATTTTGCCTCCCTGGAATAAATTTGTCTCCCTCAATATTTTAAGGTCCCACTGTTCTGATATTCTCGAAAATGTCAATATGTCCACTACACGATTACAAAAACTACAAGTAGCTTTTAGGGGCATTTCATTTTTTAAATATCAAAATGATGACTTGGGGAGAACAACGCCAAATTATTTTTAGAGGCACCTAATTTTCAAACTAGTTCCAGATTAAGACCTCTTCAAACAGCTTCTAAATACACCCAACTAACAAAAATTTACAAGGGGCTTCTGGAGACATCTAATTTACAAATATATATTATGTGGCGTTTTCGTTGAGTTTCTTCACGGGGGTCCGTCTTCTGATCTTCTCGTCCGTGAGATAACGCTATATTTCTTGCAAGGAAGAGTTAATTCGTTCCACGTAGTAAAAGTTGATTGTAATCGGTTACGTGACTCTTATCACATTACCCTTCACTCCCATCGCACTAGTCCATCAATCAATCTTGCTAACCAAATGTTTGATAACCAATAATTTTTGTAGATCTTCACCCACTGATGTGCGTTTTATTAACATCACACCCAAGCAATTCAGACACAGATTCAAATAGATATCCACAACATGTAGGTCAAACTCAAATTGAGAATCTCATTGTGGACATTTTAACATACATTATACACAATTATAATAATTTATCTAGGTTAAGTGATAGTATCTCTTGTGTTGGCAAGCCTGAGAACCCAATTACAAATACATACATAAACATTAAACTGCCTTCGAAACCTGTTATGCATTACTGTCAAGACAAGCTAAAATATGCAGCCCTTGCCTCACAATAAACATTAAACGTGGTCGAGAATCTTATGCACTCCATACACAATTATGAAAGTAATTTATTATAAGATAACTTTAGGTAGCTATCATATGTCATTTTTGATGGATTGGTTGGTTACATGATAAGATAACAAGCTTGGACATTGAATTAAGTTAAATGTAATAAAGAATCAGTAAATAAAGTAAATTAAGTAATTTAAATACTTAAATAGCATGATAAACCTTAAAGTTAAAATAATCTATAAAAGCTTAAATCATCACATTATGGAAAAAATTGCAACTACTCAAATGAATGTTTTATAATGCTGATATTCTACAGGATGGGGCGGAAACAATTAGACGATCTATGCTAAGGAAAGTTATGGGCAACGTGCTGGGGTTTTTCTGACGTCTGGTGGTATTCAACTAAGTCACATTATCTTAAAAAATGTGTAAAATGTAGTTTGCTTTTATTTAGCTAGTGAATATTTACTGTTCAATTAAAGTGTTAATTTTCAAAGTTACTAATCGTCTAATTGTTTCGGCCCCACACTTTATTATTGGTTTTTATGCTTATTTTGATGTAGCCAATGTTGGAATAATATTTTATTAGACTATATATTTTTAATCTTATAAGGATATGTTTCTGAATGGGTATAGGTTTATTATGTGCAGTTGTAAGAGTGAATATACATTGTTAGGATTGTATAGCTGAGATGACTAGTGGAAAGTTGGTGGTGGGAAGAATGTCCATTAGACACGGTTGAAAAGAGGGTAGGAATGTGACTGGGCAAAGATAGGTAGAAAAGGCTGCGGGACTGGTTGAGCGTTGGGGTGCGGATCGAGGACACTTGAAGAAAAGGACGGCAAGGGTGCAGACGTGTTGGTTAGCGAGTCTCACAATAACGTTAGTAAGTTCATGGCTATATGCATAGAGTTAAAATATTGTTAGTTATAATAAATATACAGTATATACTAAACTGTGTCTGCTTGTTTTATTAAAGCAACAACGCAAGGAATACAGTGACCATGTGACAATTACTATATTATGTAGCTAATATCAAACACCCAAAAGAAATATAAATATTAATAAAGTTGAGACCCAACAATTTTATCTAAATTGTTATCCGGTGGGTTAAATTTGACGGTCGTGGTCCTGTTGGTGTGTAGTTTAATATCTCATTTATGAGGGCCACTAGAGAGTTTTCTCATGGGAAATCAGACGCATCGTTCTTCTCCTTGATCTTCGTCTGAATGTCCCTGCGCGAGAATGTTCGCGAAGTCCCAATTCATGTCCTCCCAAGGAGTTTTTCACGCGGATAAATGGTATCCAGAGGGACCCCGCTTGGAAGGGCTCTGGCTGGACGTCAGGGGGAGGGGCGCGATATTTCTTGGTGGAACTTCTTTCCTCCCCGGGTTCCTCTTGTTTCACATGTGGCATCTCTGGGACGGGTGTGCAAGGCTCTAGCAGGATGTTCGCTGTCCACGTTATTGAAGAATATTATTGGACCGCTGTCAAAGCGAAGAAAGTAACCCAGAATTACTCAGGATTTTCTAAAGCCGTCACCAGAGGAGAGTGCTACCCTGATGGCAAAGAATATTCTGGGGCAGCCTTAGGAGATATTTGCTTTCTAAATTGACAGGACCTTAATGTGTGGGTGCCAGAGGAAAGTTGTAGCTAAATTGACATAAAATATTGGAAAAATAACTAAAGACCATGGCAAACGCTACCAAACATGTGTGTTCCTACAGATATACAAATGTTTTACTTGCAATCTTATTCTACTCATAATTATTTACGTCGTATCTGTAATTGTGTTATAATACATGTAATGATAGTATTACAGTTATTTGTATTTATAATTACACATAGTATGTACACTAATAGGAAGAAAAAGAGAAACAAACTTCCTTCCTCTCTTTCCTCTTTCCTTACCACCTCATCCTTCGTGGTGTTGTTGTCTTAGTAATATAACCCTAGACCGCCCTGACTTGAACTTGCGGTGCAAGTTGACGCGATCTAAGCTGACCTCTCTGCTTCGGTTCGAGACCTAGTAGAGTGACAATCATGGTTGGGTGGAAGATTTAATGAAATATTCGGGTATATTACTGCATGCAATGAAAATAAAACTATTTATTTCTAATGTCCGTTGTATGAAAGAGTAAACAGCTAAGTTAATAAGTAATAGAGCTTTTATATAATTTTATTTTAAACACAATAAATAATATATTGAATCAGTAGATTCATTTGGTTAGATTCCTGGAATAATATGAGAACTTTTTCTCTTCATTTAAAAATCTTGCCTTCAAATGCCCCTATATTTATGAAAAATACTTAATAATTGTTTCGACTACTACGTGTAGAAAATTAAAATAATTTTTTCTACTGTAACGCTTTTTTATATATTTGGCTATAAAGACTGAACAAATTCTGACCTTAGTTCTCGCTTCCTTTCATATCACCTTTATATTATTATTTAATTTCATTAAATATTTTAACACATTATATTAACTGACGATAAATATCATTTTTTACTTTTCAAGATCAATCAATCAAATTAAACTTTTTGTCGATATTTGATTTGAAATAAATGTTTTAGTAATGTATTGATAATGTAGTAAATAATGTTTTGTCTTATAAATGGTTAAATTTAGTATCTTAAATAAATTATTCAGCTTATTAGAAATAATTATATTAAATGATAAAATAAATATTGCCCTACTTTCGTACAGTTTTTAATTTGGACACGTTTGTGTTTTAATAGATTTACTAGGTATTCATTTAGATTAGAGTTTAAAAAATCAAACCATTGAATTTTTAAAACTAACCCTATACTCATAAAATTGAAAAATGACACCCAGACACGGGAATCGAACTCGGGACCTATGACTTACTACGTCAATGCTCTAACCACTGAGCTATCCAGGAATCCTCCCGTGCCCAGGGTCATTCTTCACTCATATAATAAGGCAGAATTTATGATGAACGTCTATGAGTGAAGAATGACCCTGAGCACGAGAGGATTACTGGATATCTCAGTGGTTAGAGCAGGGGAGTACTAAAACAAAGGTCCCACGTTCGATTCCCGTGTCCAGGTGTCATTTTTCAATTTTTCTGAATATGATATCTCGATGGAGTAATCCTCACTAAAAGACTAAATAATAGCTTTGGCTATGAGAAACTTTAATAACCTTATACTTATATTTATATTTAGTAAATAAGGTTAAAATTCAGAGAAAATGTTAAACACAATAATGAAATTAAAAATATAGGTACATAAATTTACGTGTATGTATAGTATAATATATAATAGTACAATATATAATAATACAATATATAATAATATAATATATAACAATATAATAGTACAATATATAATAATATAATAGTACAATATATAATAATATAATAGTACAATATATAATAATACAATATATAATAATACAATATATAATAATACAATATATAATAATATAATAGTACAATATATAATAATACAATATATAATAATATGATATTATTTATATTGTAATAGCACATATATACATATATTATTAAAACAATATTCTATTAAAGACATCAGGGCTCGCACTCAAGAGACTTATAACAGGACTACTGGGTATAGCATGTTTAGAACAAACCTCTTAATTTACCTTGTTGCTGTTGTGCTTCTGAGTAGGACAACAATCACTTATCACAAGGTTACTGGATAACATTAATAATAATGGAAGATACATTCACATTTCATTTAGTATAAGGAACATTTAAAGGAAAACACGACATGAAAATAAAAATATATATATTCTGGGTAGTTAATTCTTGCAGATCATTTATGTAGTTTGAATAGAAGAAATAATAGTCTTCCAAAGGTGTAAGGTAACTGCATATCTAAGTTAATAATGAGATCATTTAAAGTCATAAAATAAAATAAAATATTGAAGTGTTATTACAATATTAGTTAAAATAAAATTTTACATGAAATATTATGTTTTAAAGGAAAAAAAAGCTTTTGTCAACAAAGACAAAATGTTGATGTAAGTTGACGAAATGTAGACAAAAATACTTTGAATAAAATTTAAGTCCATTAAATACTGTAGAGATAAAATTCTTATTTTGTTCAAGATGGATGAAAATATTAACAATGGTATGGATAAAATTTCAATGCTTTTAATAATCAATATTTCTTGTACAAATATTAGACAAAACAAATTTATTCTTGAAGTGAAATTTTAAATAGTTGATAGAATTTAATGGGTAATTTGTAGTTGGGATATATATCGGATTTAAAAACTTGTTTATTCCCACCCAATGCAAAATGTCCTTCGAAGCGTCTTGCAC
Source organism: Timema genevievae (assembly GCA_902155825.1). Lineage (NCBI taxonomy): Eukaryota > Metazoa > Arthropoda > Insecta > Phasmatodea > Timematidae > Timema > Timema genevievae. The sequence goes on from CABFWO010003330.1 coordinate 39,774, forward strand.
AAATTTCGAGGAAAGGTGGACATATTTTTTATTAGAAATAGAGAATAATTTGATCAAAAATATTTTCAGTGAAACACTGAAGGCTGGGCTAACTTTTATAGTATCTATTTGCCCTTCTGGCCCTTTTTATTTTCTCGCTATCTTACAGGTAGAGAAAGTATTGGGATCGTCAAAAAATTGAACTCGAAATTTTGATGAATCTTGACGTTTCATGACTCCCTGAATCTGAAAAAGTGGCTTTTGAATTTCCGTCTGTCTGTACCTCCAACTAGAGGCTAAACTATTTTACCGATTGGGCTAAGACTTGATATCTAGGGTTTCTTCATAGGGTTGCCTCGAGGATTTTTTGGAATTGAATATCCAACCCTAAAATTAAGGGTAGTTTACTGAAAGGCCAAAAGAGAAAAATTCGATATTCTCAAAATCGGCTCTAACGATTTTGATTAAATTTCATGGTATGGAGTTAAAACACTAAATATAAATCCGTCCACATAATCAACAGGTTCTTCCGCGTGAGATGAAAAATGAATAAAATAAAAACATTAACTGACTTCAGGGTGGGAGTTGAAATACTCTCTATTATAAAACTATTTTACTATACAGACCCCTAATGACCTCATTGTGTCGACGGGCCTCTAAATACTATTATATAGCTATTTACTGACTAAATTGGTATTTATATCAATAAAATGGAGAGTTTGTTTGTCTGTTTGTCATGAGAGTTATGCAATATCAACCTCACGCAGAAGTTTTAAGTTTAAAAATAAGTAGCTCCTGTGCACGAAAATGTGCACCTCGAAGCCCGAATTTTGAAATCTGGACTTGATTTATTTAGTTAATTAAAAATAGAGATAAATAGCATGGAACCCCGCACGGACTTTCTCGCTCCATTGTTTGATAAAAATGAAAATATTTACTCCAAACTCATAATGTATGTGAAACGAAATAATATACACCAGCAAACCCGAACACAAATTACGCTAAGCTACCGTAAAACATTTTTTTGACACCCAGTTTTAAATTTCATAATTTTTAAAGAATTAAAGTCCATATTTGTATATTGGGTCCAATAAAAAAGATCGATAGTCTACAACGGTCAAAACTTCGTATTAAAATTTCAAATTCCGGTTAAAATTTTCGACATTTTACCAGAGGTTGTACAGTACAGCTTATGGTTATCGCATTGCTATTAAATTCCTCATTTATAAATTTTGACCAATAAAAATGTAAATTTTGACTTTAAAATGATAGAGCTAGATCATTGCTATACAAACATTTCCCCTAAGAGGTTAAAGGTAAAAAAACATTAATTTTTTAGAAAAGTACTTATCTACTTACTCTATGGCATTAGAGAATTATTGCGTTAAATCTTAAGTAGTATTTCTATATAACTAAAGCTCACAAAATTGTATTAATATATTTACCAATATCTCAGAAACTATTGGATTTATAAAAATATATTTCAAATAAACGTTTTTTATGTTTAATAGAACTATAATTTTACATTGAAAATTTATTTAGTATCTCAAACAGATGCGGAGATATGGACAATTTTGCTGCTGTAAAGTGGCCTAAATCAATTTTCATTGGAAAATGAAAATAGCCATTTTGTTTATAATCTTAATCAACGCCTAGAAACGAATTTTAATCTAAATCGTTAAAACCGATTTTGAGAAAATGGAATTTTTATCTTTTCACCCTTTAGTAAGCTGCTATTAATTTTAGGGTTAGACAGACACACAGACAGACGGCATTGCAAAAACCACTTTTTAGGGGTCAAGGGGTCATGAAACGTCGACATCCATCAACATCTTGGGTTAGATTTTTTTTACAGTTACAATACTTGATCTTTAGTGTTAGAAAAGTGTATTTGTGATTAGCTTGAAAATTATTGGTTTTATAAAAATATGTTGCAGATAATATATTTGTATTATAAATAGACCTACATATTCTCAATGATAAGTAATCTAATATCTCAAATAGTTTTGGCAATGTGATAAAAGATGATAATCCACGCATCAGACCGGAACCCTTAAATTAATTTTGCCAAGAAAATTAGAATGGCCGTTTTGTTTATAATATTGATCAATGATTACAAGTGAAATTTAATCAAAATCATTAGAGCTGATTTTGAGAAAATCTATATTTTCTCTTCTCGCCCTTAAGTAAACTATCCTTAGTCATATGGCTAGATATCCAATTCCAAAAACCCCTTGGGGCAAACCTATGTAAACCCTAGGTCTCAAGTTTCAGCCAATCGGTAAAATAGTTTAATTTCTAGTTGGAGGTACATACAGAACGACGGGAATTCAAAAACAACTTTTTCGGATTCGTGGGGGGGGGGCGGGGGCGGGAGGGGATCATGAAACGTCGAGATTCATCAAAATCTCAAGTTCAAATTTTTTGACGATCACAATACTTTCTCTACCTGTAAGATAGCGAGACAGTAAAAATGAATTATATACACGCTTCGAGGTAGATTTATTACTACATTTCATACAGTTGTGCAATGCGGGCTGTGTTAGCTCCTGTAGGTCTACATGATGAACATGTGCCCCTGGAAGCTGGAATTTTAAAATTTTAATCAAATTTACTTTCAATTTTTTTTAAATATTCTTTAACTCTTAAGCTTTATCACTATTTTTATCCTTTTCAACCTCTCTACAATTTTTACCTTTTTTCAATTTTGTAATTTTTTGCACCTTTTTTATAATTTCTACCTTTTGGTAAATTTAAACATTTTATCATTTGTGTCCTTTAAGCCTCATTTAATCTTTATACGATTTTTATTATACTTACTTTCTTCTCTTTTCGCCTTTTATACTTTTCGTATTTTCATTTTTTGAATATTTTTAACATTTTAAACCTTTTGGCATCTTTTTGCCATTTTTATTATTTTAGAAATGTTTGGCCCTTTTTTCCATTTCCAACCTTTTGTACTAATTTCACTCTATGCACGTGCTATATTTGTATTTTTTTACAATTATCCTCTATTCTTTAATTCCCTTCTTTGTCCTTTTCACCCTTTTAATAATTTTAATCATTTTCACTAATGTAAACCTTTTTACTTATCCTTTTTACTGCATAAAATATATTAATTTACTGTTCATCCTTTTAGCCCTTTATGCCCTTTTTTACACATTTTATACCTTTTAAAACCTTTTTAACTTAATTACCATTTTTATTTCTTTTTTCCCCTAATTACTCTTATTTTGATAAGCCGGTTAGGCATACTTAATGTAAAAAGGTTTAAAAAGTGCAAAAAGGACAAAAAAGGGTAAAAATAATTATAATCAAAATATTCAACAAAATGATAAAAAGGTTAACAAGTGTTAAATTTACTAAACAAATTAAGCGGATATAAAGGGCAAAAAATGGCAAAAATGGTAACATGTTAAAAAAGGTAAAGGAGACAAAATGGTAAAATAGTAAAAAGGACAAAAAATAAATTTGATAAAATAACAAGGATATAAAAGTTAACAGTGGTAAAAGAGAAAAAGAGTAAAAAGTGCCAAATTCAATAAAAGGTTAAAAAGGCAAAAATTGTAAATAGGTGCACAAAATTTTAAAAAGGTGAAAGGGTTAAATGGGGTGAAACTGTAAAATGGGGTAAAAGATTAAACGGGGTAAAAAAGGATAAATGGGTAAGAAATGTTTTTTATTACGGGCTCTGTCTTAAAGATGGGTCCATTTATACTGTCAATGAACTTAGACAGCCAATGAACCTGGTCCTTTTCCTCAGAATGTTCTTCTTTCCTTTAAGCCATCTAATATTTGACTCCTCCTCTTTCCCTCAACCTTTCCTTCCATGACGTCATGCAGAAGACGTTCCTCCTAAGGATGTGTCCGATCCAACGTGGTTTGAAACGGAGTGAAAGTGTAAGCGAGGTATAAAGGGTAGATGGGTTCAGTATAGTAAACGGAGTAAAAAGCGTAAACGTGGTGGGCAAACGGGGTAGAAATGTAAATGGGCTGGAAAAAATGGTAACAATATTTTTGATTGGATTTACTTTGTAGCCATTTTATCGTTTTGCACTAAAATAATAAATGTTTTGCCATTTTTTACCTTACTACACTACCCTTTAATCCGTTTTAGAATGTTTATAATTTTCACCCTTTTTTAATTTTGTTTAGCTAGATTTACTTTTGACTCTTTTTGCACTTTAAAAACTTTTTACACCTTTTAAGCATTTTTACTCCTTTGATGATAAAATAATTTTCCCGGGCAACGCCAGGTATTTCAACGCTAGTTATATCATATATGGATACATTTGCTCTAGTTTATAAAACTCCACATAATTATCTGTACATTAATTTGTGTTTTTCCTTTATACTTCTAACCATAACGCTAGAACTTAAATGTATCTAATAACTTAGTCGTGTTTAAAATGAAGACTGTATAAGGAGTTAATATTTTTTATTTAAAAAATCCTCACTTCGGTGGCCACGTGGACTAACGCGCTACTCTAGTGTTAGACTAGACTGCCGAAGATGAGGAGATTGGGATTTGATCCCGGTCGGGTGCACTGAGTCTGGTTTTCCTAAATGGTTTTCCACTCTCCATTCACGCAAATGTGGGTACATTTTCTCTAAAATAAACTTTCCTTATCCTCTACACATTAGTGTAATTAGTACAAAAGCGTCTAGCCCGAACGGATAGTGAGACGTGGTGCTAAGAATAAATAATAATAATAATAATAATAATATTTCAGAAAAATTGAGTCTAAACATATTTGGTCTTTTACTTTATTGCTGCTTTTACTAAGACGAATTTTAGCTTTAAATTGAGATTGATTATATAATTTCTTTGTTTTCAAGTTCATTAATAAAGCTATTATAGTGTTGATATTATAGTTTATTTTATTATCTATACAACGAAATTCTAATTTTATCTGGAACTTTTTATTATTGCTGATTTATGTATCTTAGCAATAGTAAATTTGTGTGATGCATGCTACTATTCCACTTGTGAGCTTGACTGCACTTAATGTTGTAGGTGCGTGCAACCATACGCATTGAAACAAAGAGAATTTGTTGACCTAGCTAGCAAGTTATAAATCACCCTTAACATGTGGCATTGTGATGTTATTTTGGCTTAAAGATATTTTTATAATATAAATTTAATAGTCGGTTGACTAAGTCTTTCAAATACGTAATTACGTTGACAACTTTACTGTTTATTTGTTTTAAATTTCAATCACAACTTCTAAAGTCTCGAATATTAATTATTTATTTATTTACAATTAATATATATATATATATATAGTATATATATAATTTACCTACTTTTATTTCCCTATATTAAATCTTCTTTCTTTATTTTGATTCATACTCTGCCAACCCACCATGCTTATTTTTTTGGTAGGTTATTTTAACGCTATCAGCTTTAGAGAGTGGTTTATTTCGGAACTGTAATGTTCTTAATTAATTTTATGTTCTTGGACGCTTATAACATCTGGCTGTCATTTGAAGAACTAATATCCCCTAGCGGAAGAGTTTATTATTCTTGTTTGGATATTGGTGCGAAATTTAAATTAATTTCAAAGATGATTTATGTTTATTTGTCTAATTATATTATTAATTATTGTTATAGTAATACTTTCACAGTCTAAAGAGTTAAGATCTTTTTAATATATTATTATTAGCACCGCGTCTTACTACCCGTTCGGGTTATACGCACTTACGCTAATGTGCAATGGTAGGGTGATTGTGAGATGAAATGGAGGACCTACAGTTTAACGTGGAATCCGAACCACGGTGGAGGCCTGGCATTCCTCACATTCACAAGTTGTGATTAATACACATCTTGTCAGAGGTGAAGGAAGGGTTTGGCAATCAGATAAATCTGTGCCGGGACCGAGGATTGANCATTCCTCACATTCACAAGTTGTGTTTAATACACATCTTGTCAGAGGTGAAGGAAAGGTTTGGCATTCAAATAAATCTGTGCCGGGACCGAGGATTGAACCCCGGACCCCCAGCACAGAACTCTGATACCTTACTCCTAGACCACCAGGTCACCTCTTTTTAATATAAATCTCAGCAACTATTTTTCTCCTAGGCCAGAAATTATTTTAAAAAAAAGAGAGAATATATTTGTGCATTGTTAGGTTTTTTGTTTTGTTGACTAGAAAAAATGTGTAAGAAAGATAAGGAATAACCCAATTTGGGCCGTCCTTGAATATTGAATTTCATATAGTGAATTATCACTTTCGGCAATACAAACTGTGTCAAACGTAAGGGCTGACCTTCAAGGTAGAATAAACGTGAGTTTTCATGAAGCTATTATAAAATATAAGCCACTAAAAGGGAAAAAATATAATTGCTACCAGAGATCATCAGTCAACATTATTGGGTGAAACAAAATTCATTATCCATCATCATCCTGTTGCTAGGAGTTTAAATTACATTTTTGAAGAACTCATTATTTTAACATTCTATAAAGATATTCCTGGTGCTATTTAATCCAAAAGGCTATTTATGTATCATAATTAATAAATATTATTTTGTCATCACAATTCAAGTGAGAATCTTACATTTTTCAAGTATTGCTTAGCAATACCTTTATTGATTTTATAACATAGGAGGCATGCCTTATTAAGTAGGGTTAATTTAAAGGTATTATTTTTTCTCTTCAACAATAATTACAAACACACTATGAATTTCATTGTGTAATTTATTTTTTATTTAGCATATTAATGTACATTGTATTTTTGAACATTGCATCCCATGCAAAGATATTTTCAGTAGATTACATGTCCATGGCAAGAATAATAATCCGCTCCAGGAAGTCCTTAGTTGTAAGTATCCAACTTATGTAAAAACTTTAAGTAGAGTCCAGAGGTCTTGAGAGAAGGAGTTTTCGTCTTACAGCTGAGCAGTTTCTGGGGATAAACTTATTTAATAAAAAAATCTCCGTATCTCAGAAAATAAAAGGGGTTGGTAGTTGGCGCCCAATATATATAAATCAAACAAAATTCATAGATTAATATTCAATCTTGATTCATATTACAAACAAATAAATAAAATTATATATTCATACGTAATTTTTTGTACCACAGCATATTGCACAGCACAATGGCGAAAGTGGGGATTTGTGTAATAAAAGCGTTGCTACCAAGCTATGATCATTTTTAAAGTGCAATTAATCTGTCTTAGCGCTCACAAAATTAATTATTAAAAACGTGAGTTTATGTAAATAGTTGTTCTTGATTTCATAATCATTGTTAACGTTATATTCTTTAAATAAACATGAATTTTGTGCAAAACATTTCGAAAATAAAATCTTAATTACTTAAGAACTTAAGAAGAAAAGTTCGAAACTAAAAAATTTGGTAGACCAACACGCAATATTTTTCTAGAAAAACAGAAATAAAAACTAAAAATCTTTAATTCGCTAGAACGTTCAAAGCAGAACCTTAAAAAAAGATGATTGGCAGCGTGGTTGGTTGTAATGTGAAAAATATATATTTCATTTAACCTATGAACTCTTTACTGAATCAATTGAAAAACTACTGGTTTGAATATTATTAGATATTAATATATATATTATATATATTTATATGTATAAAATATTTTAGTGTTGTTCATTTAAGTTATCAAAAATAAATACTAAAGTCAGTAAACTAAGATTGACATAAATAAACAATACAGTTATTAAAACACTAACAAAAACATTGAAAAGAGGTTTTTTGGAACTTTAAGAAAATCTTATGGGGTACCAAAATCTTGTTTTTATATTTTGTTATCACCAAGAAAACATGTATTGAAATCATGTTTCATATACATATTAGGAAAATAAAATATGTGAAAAAGGGTTATCACTGTCTATCACACCATGGCCACAGGAGCTCACACTTCTATTCCTGGTCCCTTAAATCCTTCCTATCTTGAGCTCTCTAGTTCTTAGGTCCTATGTCATGTTTGAAATAGCTTTTAAAACTCAATAATATATTTGAAATTTATTTTTATGTTGGAAAATAACATTTAATACTAATAATATTTATTATCTTAGACTTTAAAAAGCCTTGTACAGCTAATCATAGCTTGACCAAAATGTTAGGGGGGCAGGGATTTAAGGATAAAAGACCCCCAACTGCCACAGGTAAAACAAAATTTCGGGTATTAAATGAATCTAGAAGCTAGCTGAAAGTTATGTTTATGTTAATTAATGGAAGGGATTGAATGCTTTAAGTGCTACCAAATGCGTTAATATTTAGAAACTTAAATAGTGTCTCCATGTTCTGAAATATATATTGATCACTTATTAAATAATGTCATTAGGGGTAGCAAAGGTGTAGGTTTAGTCAGGGAGGGGGGAGCACTGCCTCATGAAAATAGTTTTTCCCCTTATAATAAATTTTCCCCTTATAGATTTATTTATTTCACTCCCCTCTTAAATTTATAGAATGATACAATTAAAAACAAAGGTCAAATAGCTTCTAAAGGCATCAAATTTTAAAAAATCAGATGAGGACCGTTCTAAATATTTTCTAAAGGCATCAACATTTTAGAATAAATATGAGGGAAGACCTCTCTATTAGCGGCATCACATTGTCAACAAATTTTTGCCAGGGGAGGGCCCGCGGAATTATTTAAGCCTGGGGGAAGGGGATTAAGTCCATCCAAACCAATTGTTAGCCAATACCCCCTCCCCACCCCACCGCCTCTTTCTAATAAAGTTGGAGATTTAATAATTTGTGCTTGGAGGAAAGGTTAAGTCACTCCTGGCCACATAGTTCAAAATTGTACACTTTTAAAATGAAGACATTTCAAACCTGTTCACATGTATAATGCCCATGATGTACGGAGCTATTGAAAGGGATGGCCATTGGAAAGAAGATGGTGGTGTGAGAAGGTTAGGATTGCTGGTGCTCTGGGTAGTAGCCCAGATATTCTGACGACGTCAAATTGTGTAATCTGCAGCATTCACATTTGATATATATTATCAATACCTATAAAATCACTTTTAGAGCAAAAAAAAAGTGAATATGTTCTATATAAATCTTACTAATAAAAAAGAAAGTAGACATACCGGTTTCGTTCATTTGATGAAATTCAAAGTGTTAGCTTATAAAACTGTAACGAGTTACATATAACATATACAAATAATGGGGTAAACACTTACCTTCTGCCCCGTCGGACTCAAACTCTGGCATCATGAGCACTGACCACTCTCCAACACACAATCCCATTGACTAAGCTGAGCCGTCGTCCTGCTGCTAGCTCTAGAAGAAGCCCCGCCCCAAAGAAAAACAACAAAGTGGTTCGGCGCGCTAAGTTGCCGCTTCCTCCGCTAGAGCAATCATTGATGTCTCCCTCCAATCCTCCCCACTCTCTGTGAACATGGCTCTTCATTCTCCTTATATAATGGGATGTTCTGGTTGTATTGTCAATCATTGCACCGTAGGCTAACTGAGGTGAGAACGACAGCTTAGACTGTGACTTTATTGTATCTATCTCAATTCTTTTTCCGCTTACCATGTGGGGTTTCATTAAAAATTACTGATTCGGACTTAATATTTATAATTGTCAGATTTAGGATGGGTTTCCTTCTGCTATCTACGAGGTTAGGTTGTATCCTCATCTTCGTTATTTTTAACTTCGTGGGGAAACTTATTTTTGGGACTTTAACTTTGAGTGCGCATTTTGTCTCTATTTTTTGTGAGAGTAGCTCATACTAATTGTTGACATTGTTAATGCAATATTGATTGCCTTGGTTGCCTTAAGCAGTCCTAAGGGATGTTGACCGCCACAATTATGTTTAAATTGTTTAGGAGTCTATTTAACAGTAATTTATTGATAAGCGGGGAACTTATATTTGACGCAGATGTATTTACTTTATGATGTGCGCCAACTTTGTATTTGTTGCTAGATATTCTCTTGGTATTGTTCTTTATACCCCGCCTCCCTATTATGCCCGAGAATGGGGTGTTAGCTTGAGGGTGGAGTAGGCTTTATCATAGTTTGGCTGTATGGTCGTGGAGACCATTGTAATTACTGCGCCCCGAAAATTAGAGCCACTATTGGTGGAATTTTTAGTCAATTAGTATTATTCTTGAAATATTTTATTAATATGAAAGTCACAGAACTTGAACATTCTGGTCTATTATTGTTATTCTTGAAATATAGTAGTAATATTAAACTCACAGAACTTGAACTTTCTAGTCCATTATTGTTAGTCATGAAATATAGTAATAATATTAATGCTATGGAACTTGAACTTTCCTCTCTATTGTTGTTCTCGAAATATAGTATTAATATTAGAATTGCTGGATCTGAACTTTTCTGTCTATTATTGTTATTCTTGAATTATTTCATTATTATTAGACTCACAGGACTTGAATTTCCTAGTCTATTGTCGTTATTCTTAAAATAATGTATAAATTTCAAAGACACAGAACTTGAACTTTCTAGTCTAATTTGATTATACGCATAATAGTATATTCACATTAATTCTCCGGGCTTTGAACCCTGTAGCCTATTTTTTCTGTTCATGGAGAGCTATAGTAATGTTAAGACCAATTTTTGAGTATAAAGATTCATTGTGTTAACTTCTATTCAACGACCTTACACGCTATGGTCAATATTAATATGTTTATATTTTGTTGTTTTTTTAACTATATCTCTTATGTCAAATAAATATTTTGTTACTCTCTGACTTTTATTTCTTGTGAAAAGAATATGGTTACAAAACCATATCTAGCATCCAGGATGAGTAAACGAGTTTAACCTACACATTGACTAGTTTAATTAACACAAGTCAACACTAAAAACTAAATTCATTCATTTGTCACAGTTTTTATAACAAGCAGACAGGCTCTTCTCAAACTGCCGCTGTTTATATTTTCGCAAACTGCAAGCAGTTGGGGGTCGATAGCTGCACCCTTCTGCTCCCTCTACTAATTCAATCCTCACCCTCTTATTCTTAAATCTTTACCAACCCATTATTGATGTGTTCTTGGAACTACTATTCAAATAGTTTCAACTCTTAAAGGTTTTGTTGTTTCCTAATCTTAAATACTTCACTTCCACAGTTGCTCACGCCACGTTCATATTTACTTTAGTAGTATTTAGTCTTAGTATATCCAGCTTTATTGCCTGACTAATTAATGAACACAATCATACACTTTTTAAATATGTACATAAATATTAGAATGGTGGTGACAAGATATATATAATCGTATTTTCTTGTTTTGTTTGAATTTTAAATAGGGCGTGTATTTTTTTTAACTTTGAAGGGGAGCAGGGAAGGTTTGAACCAGAGTCCCCTCATGGCTACAGCCTTGTATTTGACTATCTGCTATAAACCAACTCGTAAAATTACAAGTCACAAGTCTTAAATTGTTTGAGGGTTTCAAACCTAACCGGTCTCAACAGATTTTTCTCGAACGATAAAAATCCGTAGCACAACTTCCTTCGGAGGGGAAGTAAAGCCGTCGGTTTCATGTCGATTGTGGCATATAAAAGAACCCTGAAAGGTATGTGAAAATACCTTTCCTGGCAATATTGGTAGGTCCTTTCACTCTAGCTCTTAGAAATTCTCGTGTGCTGATATAATCAGTCGGTTCAGAAAGTGCACGGTAAATATCGGTACCTCAATAAATAATATTTTATAGGCTTCTTTGTTCGACACAAGTTGTTATAAAGACAAATAATTTCTGTTGTTATAAAGACAAATAATCTCTGGAGTCTTTTCTTATTTTGGAAAGAAGGTTTCAAAGATAATAAAACAACTTTATCAGTCGAAGAAAGAAATGATATGTATTTAAATCGTATTGAAGTATTTAACTATACCTAGCAAGTGTATATACAGATATATATATGGGGAACAGAAACAATTGAAAGTTGAGACTCCAGTCTGAATACAACGACGGCTGGAACACGTGCCTTAAGTTTGATTCAATGTTCGAGAAGGATCGATCACTTCCTCACTGGGATGTGGGCACCCTTGGGCTGGAACCCATTCTCGTCAGCCACATACGAGACTGAGATGGTCTTGCCATCCACGACGTAAGTGTAGGTTCCGCTGACGCTAAGGGAGGGGTTAGCGGAGTTAACGTTCTTCAGGAGGCCGGACTCTTGACGGTCGACACCGTCATTGCTTCTGAAACTAAAAACGAACAAATATTAAACTTATATCGTGATTGTTTGGACTCATAAAGATGGCACCCAAATTGGTATTTTGAACCCTGGCTATTAGGTTTTACGTGCTGACAGCTCTAACGACAGAGATATTGGAGAACTCGTCAGTGTGTCAGATGCTGCATAAGTCTCCAAGCGTACTAGTGTATGTGAGTAGTTCCACAACTTGTCACAAAAGTACACTGCCTTACTGCAATGACTTTAAACTACTGAGTTAAAAATATGTTGAGTTGAACTAATACAGATAACTTAGTGGATTAGTTATTTTATTTAATACCGCATATTACTACCAGTTCGGGTTAAACACTCATTAATAACTACTAATTACGCTAATTTTAGGGATTATGAAGGTTATATTTATAGTAAATGTACCCGCATTTGCGTGGAAAAGTGGAAGACTATCTTGTAAAAACTACCCTCAGTAAGTCTACAATTTACCTATATTTGAACCTCGAGCTCCCCGTTATCGGCAGTCTATCTTACAGCGAGAGTAGCACCTTAGACCATGCGGCCATCGAAGTGGGTGACATATTGTTAAATTGATCACTGGGTTTGAAGGTGTATGAAGATTTGGGAAACAACTGTCTAACCTCTGAATGTATTAGGAAGACTGTTTAGTCTAGCAATCCCTATTTCTGCAAATGTATGATGGCATCGTGACCGCAGTCTATTTTTATAATATCTTTTTAACAATACTGTAGATTGAACATGGCTACTAATAGAATTTAATTTGATTCAAGCCTTTATTAATATTATTATTTACTTAGGCTGTGGTACTCTGCATTAGGAACTCGAAAGTTCATCGCTGCACTTACAAAAGTACGCCACCTATCGCTATCTTCCCTAGTTTCTATCCAGTCCACCTCATTACAGCCTGTCCCTATCTTGAGCTAGTTCTATCCAGTCCACCACCTGTCCCTATCTTGAGACAGTTCTTCTATCCAGTCCACCTCATTACATCCTATATCTTTCAGGTCCAGTCTAATGTTATCTTCCCACCTGCGTCTAGGTCTTCCCAATGGTCTCTTCCCGTTGGGTTTGCCAGTCAGTACCTTGAACAAAGTTATAGAATTTCCAATTCGCGCTGCATGTCCTGCCCACCGTAATCTACGAGACTTGATTAGTCTTATCTTGTGATGTGTACAGGGTATGTAACTAACTAATATCTAACTTCCTCCATTCCCTAGTAGACTCATCCCTTTTTGGAGTATCTTCCTAAGCACCTTGTTTCCTTGCACTCTAAATTTGTTATCGTCATGTTTATTTCTCTGTCAGTTCTTCCTCAATCCAAACCCTGCAATAACTGACACATAATATGACAATACTTACGCCCAGTTGAATGGACCAGTGCCAATGTTGTCAAATGACTGTGTCTCTACAACGGCATCCTTGGGGCTCTGTGGCCGAGCAGTGCTCACGGCTAGGATGGCGGCAATCACAACAAGCTGAAATAATCATAAATATGGTAAAAACATCATTCACGAACATATTAGACAAATAATTTATGATTTAATCATCCAGAATATTTTAGAGCCAACTATAATGCTTTTATTAAAGGCATACCTATAACCTGATTTTGGTTGGAATAACAGTTTGGAATATTCAAACATATTTATTTGGGGTAAACAATGATATTTTACTTTATTACTTCTGTTACTTTATAGGTAGTGATAATATCTATGAAAAGTGACAGAGATCCCATGAATTGAGTTATGAATATGTTATAAAATTGTTTTACCAACAGTAATTACCAGAATCACGGTAGACCTTGAGATTAACTTTAGTTTTGTTAGAAAGTATTTTGAAAAATAGTGACAATTTTTATTAAAAAACCATGAATTTCTTAGTTAAACTTATTTGAACAAAACTATTAATAATGCCCTGGGAGAAAAGGCACTTAATGTAACTGAAATAAGGTCAGTAGTTAACTAAAATATTTATTTTAATTATTATTAGCATTCTGTTTCAAATTTAGCAATAGATTCAAGAAAGCTGATTTTTCTAAGGGCGGTCTGCTATATGTACATTTTACTATAACTAGAATCAATAAGAGTTTTTATACATAGGGGGTGCCATAAGATTCCAGGGCTGCTACATACCCCGTTGAACCCCCATTTATTTGCCCTTAGATCAAAGTAATTTATTCTGATTGTACCTTCAACAAACACACAGTAACAGAAAGATTATATTGAAGAGTATATTTATGGAACTAATTTTTTGAAAACGACTTATTTTATTTTTAAAACGCTAAAATATATAATAACTAGTGAATGAATTTGGGTGAAAGTGCATGGAAGATTGATCGTTGCCAGGCAAACAGTAACCCTGTATTTCTTAAAACATTTGTAGGCTAAGGTAAAGGCTAAAGTTACACAAGATGTCGTCAAAATGTCGATCGCGATCAACTGGTCAATCTCGCGTCCATTTCTATTAGATTGCAAAAGAGAGCTACATATTTATAAAAAGTCAATCTTTGATTTTTTTTTAACTCGCAAATATATCAAGTACTTTCAAATAACATTTGATTGTAACCAAAATAACCTGAAGCGGTCATAATCGGTTATGTTATAAGAAAATTAAATAGTTCAATATTTAAATATACATCTTATTTAATCTATACATTTTTCTTTAAGGGAGGATGCATAAATATTTGAGAAAAGATAGAATAAATATTATGAAATAAAGACAAAAAAAATCAAAAGTATAACATAAAACCTGTGGCTAGTTGCGGAACCTTTGATAAGTTTTCTAAGTCTATCAGGGGTTTAAAAATATCTCCGATTTGTGATCTACACTCTAGATTCTCAGTCTAATTGAGAGAGGACAGGGGACAACTCTCAGATGACCGGCCAAACTTGAACACTGACATTCCCGTCATTGTCAATTGAGCGATGAAGGTCAGAGGTCATAAAACGCTTCGGCAACCCTACGAGTAATTTATATAATTTACTACATCGATAAATATAAATTATTTATAATACAAAAATATTAAAATATATTATTTAGATTCACTTAATTTAAATATAAGTTATCCCATATTTTGATACCGTTGTTTATCTTGAAATTGTCCTAAATAGCTCAATATAATTCATTTAAATTTTAATTGAAATAACAATTTAAATTTAAAAATTAGTATAATTGATCTAATCTCTAAATTGTAGATATTTAAATACTAAATGGTACTCAATTGAAATATTATAGAATGATAAAACCGCTTCGGTGGCCGCATGATCTAACACGCTACTCTTGTAGTGGACTAGACTACAGATGACAGGAAGATCAAGATTCAATCTCGGTCGGGTACACCGAAGGGTTTTTTCCAAGATGATTTTCCACCCTCCCTCCAGGCTAACGCACGTACACTTCATATAAATATAACCTTCCTAATCCCTAAAACTATTACCGTAAATAGTACGTAAGCGTATAGCTCGAACGGGTCGTAGGACGTGGCGCTAAAATAATAAAACAAAAATTAAATTAAATTGAAACACATTTTCTTCTCTCTAAACAAAATATTAAACCTCACAGTATTTTTTATTACAGATATCTGTGTGTAAAAGTACGATATAAATCAATTATTACACTCACCACCTTCATAATGATTGTGAATGGCGATGTTAACTCTAAAACTGTACAATTTGATTTGGTAAATGAAGATGAGATTACCAGACTTTTATAAGGCTCCTTTTTTACCCCTTCCCAGGTATAAATTTGCTCAGATAAAAAAAAAATTCTACACATACATTATTCAATTCATCTTCTACATGGAACCGGTACGCATATTAATTTTGTCTTTCCAACAACCGCCTGGTATATTTGTTAAAACTTTATATTTTTTACTTCATGCCTTCACATAAATGTCAAGTAGTTCCTATTTTACCATACAGGTTTTTATAGTTTTACTAACATTGATCTTTGCTCGACGATTCGATGTAAAACGTGCTAAATCCAATTTAATTAATAGCAATGATTTAACTTGTTGCAGTTTGTTTTATTATGAATTTTGAAAAGTTTACATTATAAATAATATATAAAACTTGTTAGATCATTTTGGCATCTATCTCGCTACAACAATAAATACATGCGGATATAAATCAAAGTTAAAATGCAAAATGTTAGAAAACAATAATATAGTGTTTGTCAAGGAAATTATGTTTATGTGTTCTTCATTAAATTCAAATTTAATTAAATAATGAAAAAATATGGAGTTAAGATTAACACTGTCATAAAATATATAATTTATCGAATTAATATAATATTTAATTTGTTAAGGCTGTTTATAGATGTTTCAGTTCCTTCCAAATGTATATAAATGTTTTCTATCTATTTGAGCAGATCGATTAAATAAATTCTTTCTATTTATGAATATTCCCATGTACTACTTTTGATCTCTACCCTCACCGGGTTTTGAAGGTCAGTCTGTTGATAGACGACGCTACCAGAAGAGAAGGTTAGTAGGACTCTACTAACAATATTATTACAAACTTGTCATGGTAGTTTGCTTTGATAGATGGGATTTCCATTTTCATTGAAGTATCTCACTGTGACGTTTGTAACCAGTATTATATTAAATTATATTATATAATATTATATTATATTTTAGCACCACGTCTTTATACCCATTCGGTTTATATGCTTATGTACTTACTACGCTAATCTACTAAGACTAATAAGGTTGAATTTATAAGAACTGTACCCAGGGAGAGTGGAAACCCAATGATTAAAAACCACTTTTGGTACACCTGACTAGGATTTGAAACCCAATCTCCCCGTCATCAGCAGTCCAGTATATTTCGAGAGTGACGCTCTAGACCATGTGGCCACCAAAGCTGTCTATCTGGTAGTAATATCAGAACAACATTTTTGACATCCCTATTCTAGATTAGGTCAACTTTTAAATTCTGTGGTTATATAATATGTATGTTTATAGATTGAATATTAAATGTCCCAAATAACAAAAATTTGAATAAAATATGTATTCATTTTGTTTCTAATAGAGTTTTAAAAGGATTTGTTATCTTGCTAGTAGGTAGTGAAAGCCTCTGCGTGTAATTTAAATATGATTAGGGATTGACACAATGCTACATATAGTTCATTCGCCATAGAAGTGGTGATAGCTGACAGCTAGCAGAAGATATAAAAACGGTAAAAATCATAATTAAAAACAATTCGTTTGTTGTGAAAGTCTTAAGTGCCAAAAGGGACCACAAATAAGCATAATATGGTTTTGAGTATCAGATGGTTTGGCGAATGGATACATCATAGAAGATCTGGAAAATGTTCTTAGCTGTCACCTACACTCCTACACTAGATGGGATATACATGGGTCAGTCATGAGCCTTCATGGAGTGAGACATCGCAAACATTATCTAAGTCAAATCTAGAGGAACTTATTATAACTATGGGTTGAAATATATTAATAATAATAGTTTATTATTTTTATTATTATTAGGTGTTTTGTCTTACGACAGGTCAATTCCTTTTGTCAATGAACTTAGACCGCCAATGCACCCTGTCCTCTGCTTCCTTCAGCTCCCAGAATCTTCTTCTTTCCTTCAAATCATCTAGTATTTAATTCTCCTCCTTCCTAAGCTCCTCTTTCCCTCAACCTTTCCTTCTAAGACGTAGTTCAGAAGACAGTTCCTCCTAAGGATGAGTTCGACCCAGTGTGCTTTGTACCGAAGAATTACTACCAAAATGGTTCTCTTCTCACCCACTCTTCTTATGACTTCTTCTTTTGCCACCTTGTCTGTCCACCTGATCTCTAGTCTTCTCCAGCAACACATTTAAAGTTTGACAAAGTTAACAGCACAGTTTCTTTTAACTGCCCCAAAGCTTTTACCGTGCTCCTTTTACACTTTTTTCCCACGCCTCGTCTTACCACCTGTTTGGGTTATACGCTTATGTACTAATTATGCTAATGGTTTTAGGGAAATAGAAGGTTATATTTAGATAAAATGTACCCGCATTTATGTGGCCACCGAAGTGGGTATCAACATAGTTAATGAATAGTTTATTAAGGAGCAACATATCTGCCAATATAAAGATGATCAACATAGTTTAAATATATTAACAGAATCAGTGTGCAAATATGAGTAAATAAGAAACCATCAAACCGTTAAATGTCTAGGTAGGTACGACAAACGGAATAAAAGTGCTGATAAGTAAGGACATTAAATGATTAAATAAATAGATATGGTTGATGTTGACCAAGAAAAGGGGTATGGGTGTGATTGTGTAGATGAAAGGACTGAGGAGGATTGAAAGGGGGTCTGAGGTGACAGATGTGGAAAGGTAGGAGAATGGGGAAGGCCTAGGTCAAGGGGGGAAAAGGACTATTGACTATCCCTTCTTGAGCTCTTGGAACTGATACTATTGTTAACACAAACTATATATTATTTAAACCGATTTCATCCTAATTAAAGGCTCAATTTTAGTCCCTTAATTTGGTTTTGTCTCGTCTGAATTCCCTAAGCTTCAAAAATTAAGACCATGATCATCCAATGGAAGAGTAAAATGATCACAAGAGTGGAATGTAACAAATCAGGAAATGCCTAGATTATGGAAATTTAACTATGGAGAGCATAGATTTGCCAGAGTTTTATTTTAAAACATTCTATAAAAACCTGTGATATCGATAGATAATATCTAAATACTATAAAAAAAGTCTTCGATATCTGTCTGTCCTTACAAGGTCCTTTCTCCCAATTTGAAGTTAGGTTCAGGTGCAGTTGGAGTATTCCATATTTATGAGAAAAATCCAAGATGGGGGAAGCAATGTATCCCGATAACCTGACAGAGCTATGGACAAATCGCAATTCCTCCTGTTATGAAAAATATAAAAATACAGTAGAACTTCATTTATCCAAACTTCAGTCATCCGGATCGCCAAATATCCGGGTCGTTATCAGTAATTCAATGCATATTTTTTTATAAAATTGTGTGTAACTACATCTAATTGTTAACTGTTTGTACAGTAAGTATATAGTAAGTATAATAGTAAGTAAAAATTATATTTTCAAATTACACTACTAGCGTAAACATGTACATTGAGTATCAACTTAATTTTCACATATACAATATTGTAGGTCTACTTTATGATTCAAATTGTATTCAAATTGTATTCTTGTTTACAGTAGCAATAAGTTCAAATTTACTGTATTTTTTACTACAGTATTATAATGTGATTCTACTTCACTGTATTATTGAAAAACAATAAAAAATATTTTAGAGTGAATGTTGCGTTTTCTTTCGAAACATTGCCTTAATTAAGTTATTAATCCAACTATCTTCATATTCGGATCACGTCCATCCAGCACTCATTAATCCTGATGGTTGGAGTTTTACTCTGGATTAAAACAACAGGAAGCAAACTTGGTGCGAAATCCCAGATTTTACCTGTCGGAGACTGCCCTAACCCCTATTAGTTATATATATATATATATATATACATATATGTATATATATATACATATATGTATATATATACATATATATATACATATATGTATATATATACATATATATATATATTTACATATATATAATGTAGAATATAGTATCTAGGCTATACTATATACTATGTATTATAAATACATATATATATATACACTGTTTTCAGCGCAGATCCCTGTGATGTCACATTACAATAGTCTTCAGGTCAGCTCCCTGTGATGTCACATTACATCAGTTTTTAGGTCAGCTCCCTGTGATGTCACATTACATCAGTTTTCAGGTCAGCTCCCTGTGATGTCACATTACATTAGTTTTCAGGTCAGCTCCCTGTGATGTCACACAACATTAGTTTTCAGGTCAGCTTCCTGTGATGTCACATTACATTAGTTTTCAGGTCAGCTTCCTGTGATGTCACATTACAATAGTCTTCAGGTCAGCTCCCTGTGATGTCACATTACATCAGTTTTTAGGTCAGCTGCCTGTGATGTCACACAACATTAGTTTTCAGGTCAGCTTCCTGTGATGTCACATTACAATAGTTTTCAGGATGATGTAAGAACGAGACTAAAGAATGACTTCAACCCAATATAACCTTTGAGAGAACTTCAGGATTTATAGAGAAAAGCTTTATATCTCTCAGTTAACTGTTGCCAAATCTCCTCGCTCTCAATTATGTCTGAAGATGGTGTGCTGAGGAAAGAAGGAGCTACTGGCAACCTCAACTAACCAGCGTTGCAAAACTTGTCTTATATTAGAGGGTAGATTGACCAAACGAAAACGAGAGAATGACAAAGCTGTTTACCAATAGTAGCTGAGCGGTCCCCTCTGCGATGATAGGTGATAAGCTCAACATTTGTCTAAAAATGCATTTTATTATTTTTAACCATCCGAACCACCCTCTCGTTCACCTTATTGTTAACTTAGTAGGCCAACTGAGTACAACTGCCAATTGTTTTGACATTAAGTTGTAGAAAATATTCAGTGTAAACACTATTTTTGGGAGTTATTGAAACCTTTAATCAATTTTAAATAACTAGTTTAATTTTCTATGATCTTCACACAACATATCACACTTTTTCCAGTATCAACACAAATATATGAAAGCATTAGGTCGTAAATCATACATATTGCAAAAAAACATTGTTTCTTTATTGGCCAAATTCTCATATTAATTCGTTTCCCCGTGTGACATTGTTATTTGAATGCATATTTCACATTATGATTTTTTGACTAAAATATGTTTTCTGAATTGAATAATGTAGGTCTAGTATTTTTACTTTCTCTCTATCTTACAGGTAGAGAAAGTATGGTGATCGTCAAAAAAATCGAACTCGAGATTTTGATGAATTTTGACGTTTCATGACTTCCTGAATCCGAAAAAGTTGTTTTTGAATTTCCGTCTGTCTGTCTGTCTCTCTGTACCTCCAACTAGAGCCTAAACTATTTTACCGATTGAGCTGAAACTTGATATCTAGGGTTTTCATAGGGTTGCCCCGAGGGGTTTTGGGAATTGGATATCTAACCCTAAAATTAAGGGTAGTTTACTGAAGGGAAAAAAGAGAAAAAGTCGATTTTCTCAAAATCGGCTCTAACGATTTTGATTAAATTTCATTTATGAACATTAATAAATATTCCAAACAAAATGGCTACTCTCAATATTTCGGCAAAATGGCTTTAAGGGCTCCGGTCTGATGCGTAAATTAACATTTTTTATAATAGCTCCGAAACTATTTGAGATATGAAATTACTTAGCATTACAAATATGTATATATATTTATAATACAGATATTTTATCCGAAACATATTTTTATAAAATCAATAACTTTCAATCTATACGCAATTATATGATTTTTTTAACTTTTTGGACATTAAAGTTTAAGTATTGCGACCGTTAAAAAAAACTAACCTGAAATGTTGATGGATGTCGACGTCTCATGACCCCCCGAACCCTAAAAAATAGTCTTTGCAATGCCGTCTGTCTGTGTGTCTATAAAAACTTAAAATTAAGGGTAGTTTACTGAAGGGCGAAAAGAGAAAAATTTGGTTTTCTCAAAATCTGCTCAAACGATTTTGATTAAAATTCGTATCTAGGCGTTGATTAAGATTATAAATAAACTGGCTATTTTCATTTTCCTATGAAAATGATTTTTAGGGTACATTACAGAAGCGTTAATTTCCGTATCTCCACAACTATTTGAGAAACTAAACAACTTATCATTGCAAAATTGTAGGACTATTAGAAATAAAAAACTTTTATTTGACATATATTTTTATAAAAGCAACAGTTTCTGAGATATTTGCAAATATATTAATACAATTTTGTGAGCTTTAGTTGTAAACATATACTACTTAAGTCTTAACGCAATAATTCTCCAATGCCATAGAGTAATTAAATATAAGTATCTAAAAAAGTATGTTATTTTTCCTTAAATCTCTTAGGAGAAATGTTTGCATAGCAATGATCTATCTCCATTTTAGACTCAATAGTCAATATTTACATTTTTTATTGGTCAAAATGTATAAATGAATAATTAAATATCAATGCGATGACTTGAAGATCTGCAACACCTTATAAAATGTTAAAATTTTAACCAGAAATCGAAATTTTAATACGAAGTGTTGACCCTTGTGGAAGACATTAAACTGTTTGAAATGCTCTTAGGTGGACAAAGATGCGCCTCTTTTCTCATTGATTATATATCATTGTATATTATTTTATGCATGTTATTATGTGGAGTGGTGATGATACAATGTACATTATTCCGTTCAGAAATCTTGTGAGTTTATAGAAAGAGAGAGAAAGTCTGTGCGGTGCCCCGTACCATTTATTTAATTTCAAACCATAAGAAAACAAAATGATGCAAGAGATTTATTAAATTTAGCTAGGTTAAATATTTCTTGCAAAAAATGTGACTTATGATCAGCTGTTTGAGAAAATAAAAATATATGAATAACTTTCTCTCATTAATACCAGCATTCTTGAACTAAATTTACCTAATTTTTAGCCTCTAACTTCTTAAAAGGTAATATTTTTTGGAAAAGTGTTGCCAACTCTTGACGCAAACTGATTTTATTTTGTACGTTGACGCTAGAAGCAAAGTCGAAGCTAATACTAGCGGACAATACAAAGTGTGGTGCTCATAACAACCCAAACGCTATCTTTTCCTCGAAAGTGAAGCTAACTAGCGGTAGAAACTAACTTTGCTTTAAATGGTCATAATAACCCTGCTGGCCTGGTGATTGTAATTGTGCCATACCATCGACAGTTTCGACTTTCTTCAAGACAGATAGTGCTGGACTCAATGTCACTGATTCACTACTACACCTATTATCTGTACCATTATAGGTCCTCTTGGGAAGAGTTTCTAACATCTCTTCAAGTTTATGCTTAACCAAGCAATGAGCCTTGATCCCACCACAAAAAGAAACCTCTTTGGGAAATGTAGACGATTTCCACTGAGTAACGCACCGTTTCATGTCTACATCATGTCTGGATCTTGAAGCTATCAGGAGTCTGGGAAACAGCGAAGCATTGGATATAATTTCAACAACCTTGCCTTTTAATTCTACGTCCACCTTTTTTGGCAGCCAATTTGCAAAATTTCAACATTAACTTCTTCAAGGGTGACAATGTATATATATAATTATATATGTGTATATACATGTATAAATACATATATATAAATTATCTTAAGGCGTTCTTTCACTAAGTTATACACTTGTCCTCCAGCTTATTTTACTCTCTTTATGTCACTTTCTATTTCTATGAGGAAAACATGTTGAGTAAACATTTGATCGATGTGAGTTTTTCTGCACGAAAAAAAAGATTAGTTGTGGATGCGAAAGTCTTTTACAGTAGCATTAAACTTTTATCCTCTCAATTTATAATTTTTAGGGAGAGACTGTGATGGCGGTTGCCCTTGTTTATTGAACTTATACCTGCAAAAACGTTCAATGTTTGAAGCAATGTCTGTCAGTTTTACATCTGATGGAAAAATTGTGTTCTAGCTGAATCATTAAGATATTTTCTTGTCATTGTTCCTTGCATCGTAATGCTCTTATGCTCTTGGTCCAATGCTTCATCGGCACCAAGGGCGGAAAGCGGTATTATGCTCTTATTCACGACTCAATTAACTTGCAGGAGTTTTTCGAGATTAATGGAGCTGATGTATCCAGTTAATTCATTTCTGACAGATATAACGATACCATTCGTTCGTAGTTCTGTGTTACGAAGTTTCTAAGGGTAGCGGAGGACAGCAACTGGTCTGATGTGCTTACAGCCTTCACAAAGAAACACAATGCTCCCATAAAATATATCTAGGTCCTTGAATCTTTGAATACTGGCTCATTTACCTTTTGTTCATCAGAACATTGAAGTATTTTCTCTAAAATTGTGTGTTCTTTCAAAGCAGATGTCAATTTTAGATGCGCTTCCTTTATGTTAACAGCATCTCCTTTGTTAAAAGCGATTTGCACATTTGAAACTTGAGACCCCGTAATCTCAATAATATTTGCATTTTATTGACTGAATTATTCAAATAACATCATAAAAAGTAATAACACAGTTGTAATAGGAGCTTTCAAGCCCCTGCTTTTATATTTACCCTCAAGAATCTTCCGAGCAGTAGCTGTGCCATACAAATGCCTGTACACCCACAGTTAAGGACTAATACTGACCTGAATTAAGTCTCCAATAGTACATAACAGGGCAATGATTATATGTAGTTCACCAGGTTTCAATATCCATCTCCATTGACAGTCTTCTTGTGCCATTTTAAGCTACTTAACAGGTTTATACAATGTCATGTCTAAAGTTAATACAATTTTCTTTCCTGGTCCAAGTAAGAATAGATTGATTTTCCCAAACTGTTTAGTAAAAGTTAGTTGCACAGGGTGGTCTGTAGGTTCTGTTGCAAATAAAGTTAGCGTGAACATTTTTAACGCTGGTTTTGTTTCATCTATTAACATTAGCCTCATATTTCAGCTCTACGCCCAACAAAACACATACTTTTACAAATCATTCAACAACGTTCAAAATTTTACAATTTTGATCCCAAGGGTGGCCATGTTGGACGCCATGTTGAATATATCCTCCTGTGTATGTCAGATAATTTTTTTGACAACTTATTGGAAATCTGTGACCTTATAACATAATATTTGAATCAAGTTTATTCCATATACAACAACTACAATTTTAAAAATTAATTTTACTATCATTTTGGCCGCCATTTGGTTTTAAGGTCTCCATAAAAATTTGGAGCTTAGCACCATTAATATTCTATTTCTTCGCAATAAAAGAAATTGAGACATCTACCAAACTTATCTCATCAGAGAGCCCACAATGATTTTTTAAAAAAATACTTGCATCCAGACTAACATATCCATATCCACATTCCCAAGTAAGGTGATATCTTGAGCAG
This sequence comes from Timema genevievae, assembly GCA_902155825.1. Classification (NCBI taxonomy): domain Eukaryota; kingdom Metazoa; phylum Arthropoda; class Insecta; order Phasmatodea; family Timematidae; genus Timema; species Timema genevievae. The sequence continues at coordinate 64,793 of CABFWO010003330.1, forward strand.
AGCAAATTGCTACCAAGTAGGTGCTAAATGGATATAATGTCCAGATTTTACTCGAAACTTGGTAACTTTAAACACATTACCCCTCGTTTGTAGTGCTTCTTATAGTGTCATAGACTAAGTTAATTTGTAAATCACTTGTTTAAATAGTTTTACTTGGATTATAAATATTATAATATATAATATTATCTATTTTATTTTGATACTCAAGGATTAAACATAAATATTAATCTAATATTCAAACATATTTGTATAAAGAGTTAAAGGATATGCATAAGCACAGCATCTACGGGGTCATGGGTGCATTGCCATCCATAGCCCCTGATCTATTGCTGGAATGGTAGGCCAGGCGGATGGGTGGGGCAAGTTTGAGCAAACATGTTGCAACGATTTAATCATGAATCTACCAGTAACATTAATGAGACTCGCCCTTTATTTCCATGGCTTAATGTTCCTTAATACATACATTAGTCTAACGATTCCCTAATATTTCATTCGGTGTAAGACAAAGGAAAATAAGTGTAGCCTATTTATAAGAAAACTTTTAATTCGATCAATTTCGATGTTTTGGTCAATCAAATTGTGAGTCTATTGAAACAATGAGTTAAAAATATCACTCCAGATCAGGCTGAAATAGTGATGAGTATTCAATAATTATATTCATGAAATTATAATCTTATTGGTTACTAAATGTCGCCTTTGTAAGGCTGGGAGAGATAAATTTTCTTTACTTTCCTTTCACCTTTTTTTAAAACTTTTTTATACACATATATAACATACATGATTTTACACCAAATACACAAACATAACTTCTAACTACTAACTGCTCAGCGGTAGTGGTGCTAGGTTATGTTCGCACACTTTTTTTTCACTCAACCTAAATTAGCATGGACCTAATTTCATTTTGACCCGCTAGGTGAAAAAACTTTCCAGTGCCTCTGAGAATATGGTAACAATAAATAAAGATTGTCACCCTTTTTAGGACAAACAATTAAGGCTTAGATTAAGCAATCCAGCAAGAACCCAATTTTTTATAATTTTTAGTAAGATAATAATGAAAATGATTAAAACTTTTAAATTAAATTACAATTTCCTTTGATCTTAAAAATGATAGAAGTGTTTAACTGGACACATTATGGAACAGTCGTTGACCTTGAAACCTTGAAAGTGAAAGTTGTGAGGACAGACAGACTTGTGACCTTTCGTGCTTGTGAAACCGGCCCCGATACACCTTAAAGATCTTAGGCCTAAAGAAGACAGCGATCATTACAAGATTCCGGCTACGTATCACCATTTTATACAAGACTGTATTAGACGTAGATTAACATAACAAGTCTTTCATCAGATGCATTTTATATTTGAAAATATTTAAATAGCCGTCCCAATACTTTATGTTATATTTGAATGGGAAAATACTATTTACACTCATTCAAAAAATTAGAATCTATAAAAATACAGAACAAAACTTTTTTTATCATATTATATTTTGGTTCTAGGTAATTAGACTTATCCAGACCAGCTTAAAGGTAGTTCCGACTTTAACATTTTTTTCATCATTTTGAACAACCTGGCTCAAGGTAAGATTATTTGATGTAGAATAAAAAGAACATAATATTGATATTTTAGGGAAGTTTCATGTGTATAGCAAATAAAATAATGTTGAACTAATTTCAAAAATTATTGACCTGTATTGGACTAAATTTTCTAATAATATTTTCCAATTTTAATATTGTTATATATTATTGTATTTTAGAAATTCTTGGATCAGTTGTTATAGAGCTATGGGAAGAATAATATTATACTATCTTGAGGCTGAACTAAGGTTTTTAACCTGCTTCGGTGGCCACATGGTCTAACGCGCTACTCTTGCAGTAGACTTCCGAGGTTAGAATCTCGGTCGGTGTACTGCCGGGGTTTACAAAGTTGTTTTCCACTCTTTCTTCGCGCAATTTCGAGTACACTTCCTGTACATATAACCTCCCTAAAACCATTAGCATAATTAGTACACGAGCGTATAGCCCGAACGGATAGCAAGATTTGCTAAAATAAAAAAAATATTGTAGTTGATCAATGGCGTTCAGGTCTTCTTATGAAGTGTTTGTAAATCTGGCCTCTGAAATAATCTCCAAGCCCTATGTTTATTAAAAAAAAAGTCATTTTGGGATAGGCAGGACCAGGGGCTTTTAAGGGGGCTTACTGCAACGACCAGTGACAATTCTAGTTTAAAAAAATTGGGGGACACGAATTCCTACATGTACCGGTAATTTATTAAAATGATAAAATTTTGACTGGTTTCTTGGCCTAGTGGTCAGCACCACTGGCTATTGATATATAAGTTCGATTCCCGATGGAACCATTGGTATTTTTTCCCGACATGGGAGTTGTTCCTATGATCAACATGGTCTGGTTAATTAGGCTTAAATTAGGTTTAGTATCTCCACTGGTGTCACACCCTCTTAAAACCACTATCATGAAGTCATCTCATTACGGGTAAGACGTGTAGACAACTTCCAAGGTATACCCTGGGCAACGTCTACAGAGTACATAGACTGGACTAGATACTGCATCTCTCACAGTCAAATATGTCATTCGATAAAATATACACGAGAGTAGCGATTATCCGACCTTCGAATATCGTGCTCTCCGTTTTATCCAGCCCAGTTCTCGAGTTAACAAGTGTGTTTTAAAGTAAACAAACCGGTACATATCCAATAATTAATGAAAAAATTGTTTGAAAACGCCTTCCAACTGTTACATTGGAGGAAGAAAAGCACGACTTCTATGCATGCGATTGGCGTATAATACAGTATTATTGCAGTCAATTGGTGTAGATAGCAGCACTGTTTAGATTTGGCTGGAACCAGAAGCTGTGTCAAGGGAGGTGTATATAGCAGCACTGTTTAGATTTGGATGGAAACAGAAGCTGTGTCAAGGGAGGCGTAGATAGCAGCAGTGTTTTTATTTGGCTGGAAACAGAAGCTGTGTCAAGGGAGGTGTAAATAGTAACACTAAGTTGATTTGGCTGTAAACAGATGATGTGTCAAGGGAGGTGTGGATAGCAGAAGTGTTTTGATTTGTCTGGAAACAGAAGCTGTATCAAGGTAGGTGTAGATAGCAGCACTGTTTTGATTTGGCTGGAAACATAAATTGTGTGAGGGGAGGTGTAGATAGCAACACTGTTTTTATTTGGCTGGAAACAGAATCTGTGTTAGGGGAGGTGTAGATAGCAGCACTGTTTTTATTTGGCTGGAAACAGAAGCTGTTTAAGGGAGGTGTAAATATCAACACTGTTTGGATTTGGCTGGAAACAGAAACTGTGTCAAGGGAGGTGTATATAGCAGCACTGTTTGGATTTGGCTGAAAACAAAAGCTGTGTCAAGGAAGGTGTAGATAGCAGCACTGTTTGGATTTGGCTGAAAACAAAATCTGTGTCAAGGAAGGTGTAGATAGCAGCACTGTTTTGATTTGGCTGGAAACAGAAGCTGTGTCAAGGAAGGTGTATATAGCAGCACTGTTTGGATTTGGCTGAAAACAAAAGCTGTGTCAAGGGAAGTGTATATAGCAGCTCTGTTTGGATTTGGCTGAAAACAAAAGCTGTGTCAAGGAAGGTGTAGATAGCAGCACTGTTTGGATTTGGCTGAAAACAAAAGCTGATGTCAAGGAAGGTGTAGATAGCAACACTGTTTTTATTTGGCTGGAAACAGAAGCTGTGTCAAGGGAGGTGTAAATAGTAACACTAAGTTGTTTTGGCTGTAAACAGAAGATGTGTCAAGGGAGGTGTGGATAGTAGTACTGTTTCGATTTGGCTGAAAACAGAAGCTGTGTCAAGTGAGGTGTGGATAGTTGTACTCTTTTTATTTGGCTGGAAACAGAATCTGTGTTAAGGCAGGTGTGCGTGAGGCGTAGGTATATGCGGCAAATCAAATCCATACTGAAAATTATTTACAATAGGATTCCGTACTATCCGACCTTTCCATTATACGGCCTTATATGCCGCTAATTTAGGCCGGATAGTCGTGACTCTAGTGTGTATAATGTATATGTAACATATAAATACAGATTACACGCCCAAATATAAAATACATAAACAGTCCTATATATTTTTGTTTAAATATTGATAGCAATATGTCGAAACTGTACACTGCATTTGTGATCAGTTCACACACACTTAAAACAGTTGAATTGTACTTTTGTTATACATGGTATAAACTGTAAAGAGATTGAAGGAAAATTGAAAATACAGAAGTAGTCAGGATAGAGAAATTTTGAAGAAATGAATTCATGAAAGGATTATTTGATAATTATTATTTTATATACAAATAAACGCAAAAGGTAGTTTTAGGAATATCAGTTAAATGCTAATTTATTTAAATAAATTATTATACGATTTCCAATGTCAGCAAACTTTCTAGCAATCTTGGACCAGTCTATTTATTGTATAGCAAGGATACAGTCCATTCGCCATAGGAGGGGTGATGAGTGCCAGCAAAAACTACTAAATCTACTTTAATGTATCCATTCGCCAGACCATAATAATATGCATGACCATAAATTATTATGTTGTCATTTTTGGCATTCAAAAATTTCGCCGCAAACAATTGGTTCTTGATCAGGTTCTTCTTTTAACCGTTTGAACTAAGGCTAGGTCGATACTGGTTCTAAATCTGATCATCAGCCATTTATGCACCCTAAGCCGATGATAGGCAATTGGCTCACCGATTCCTAGACCCAATATTTTGTTCTTTTGTTACCGGTGCTTCCCGCCACACACATTAGGTACTGATGACTCATCATTGTTACGTTCAAGACAGACTTGCCCTTTGTTCTGTTCATGGAGAGGGGAGGGGTTGCTGCTAGTGTACTCTGAGGCTGGGGACACACGAGCGTACAATGTACGTGCGTTGCAACTTGTGTCGTGAAGTGCGTTGTAGAATCATTATATTACAAATGGAGCCCATACACTATCGACGAGCGTATCTATTAACGCACGTTGGGACGGACGTACATTCTCTACAAACGCATTCAAGCTACAACGCACGTCAATGACGTCATGGAATGTTAACGTGCGTTGTAGCAATACACTCGAGAACTAGTAGGAAGCCACACTTGCGTTAAACAAGTCCTTGAAGTAGTGGTATTTTTTTTAAATGGCCAACTTTGAAACTGAAATATTAAAAAGTGAAATAGAGAAAAGAGAATTGCTATGGAATACTGCAAATGAAGATCATAAGGACAAAAATAAGAAGCATTCAGCATGGGTTGAGGTTTGTTCATCTTTATTTGAGGATTTTTTGATAAAGTCACAATCAGAGCAAAAATTAATAAGTACAGTATAATTAAATATAGCATAAAATGTTTGATTTTTAAAATACATTTTCTTTATTTTTTAATTATCAGATATTAAATTCTTTCGTACTGCCATGGTAGTTTCCCCTCATTACTGATAAAATAGTTAGTTAAAGCTTCACAGTAACGATTGTTAGTTCGGTTGACATTTGTGTTATCATTGCCCTGGCAATCTTCAAATCCACAAATGGTCAATGTATCATCAAACTTATACCCCTCACGTTCGCGAACAAAGTTGTGGAGAACACAACATTTAACAATGTCAACAGCAAAATCAACGTGTACATCAATGGGCCTATTAAATATTCTCCATTTATTGGCTAGTATGCTAAATGTATGTACATTCTATGTAGCGTCTAGCTCTTGATAGTCTGTAGTTGAAAACTTTATTACTTCTTGGTAAGTGGGTACTGGAGTACGGTCTAAGCAAATGTGTTGACAATCCAAATGCTTCGTCTCCAATAAAAGCAAAAGGTATAGCTATTTCTATACCAGGTACTCGTGTCGGTGCAGGAATCATGAGAGTTTTCTGTCCTATTTGTTTCCAAAGTGATGAATTCCTGAATATAGTGGGGTCTGCATCCTTACCAAATGATCCCACGCCTACATAAGTAAAACTGTAGTTGGAATCAGCAACAGCCAACAATACCACACTTTTTTAACAGTTCATATATAATAAACCACTTCTTGCGGGCCTAACAACTCTTATATGTTTCCCGTCAACTGCTCCTAAGCAGTTGGGAAAATTAGCTCTATCTTGAAACCCTCCTGCTACATTTTTCCAATTGTTTTCATTGGGTGTAGGTATGCATTTCTCTTTCATTACTTCCCAAATATTTCTGCATACGGTCCGTACTATTTTTCTTGCAGTAGATCTACCGATTCTGTAACTGTAGTGTATGTCTTTAAGACTGCATCCACTGGCAAAATATCTGAAACAAAAATTATTCTTGCAGTGCAGGGATGTCATTTCAAAGTGGAGAACAATCAGAGATAACTATATATGAAATCTCAAAAAGCAATCACTATACTATAAGTCAAGTACCGGTGCCAAGAAAGTGAAAAGCTATGTCTACGGGGAGCAATTATAATTTCTGAGCATGTATCCATGTGCTACAAATAGTAGTATTGAAAATGAAAATGAAAATGAAAATCAAGACAATGACGAAGCAGCTAATGAACATCCCAATAACACGGAAGCAGACATTATTGATTTAAGTCCTCACACAGCCACTCTGTCCATATCAAATAAGTCTGCTCAAAAAAAGCCAAGTGACATAGAAGATAAATTGCTAGATTTTATGCAATCCCACAAGCAAAAGAAAGAACATACCCGAAGAAGATGAAATTATTACCTTTTTTTACTCGATTCTTCCTACAGTCAGAGGCCTGGATCCTGATAAAAAATTTAACTTTAGACTTCAAACAATGCATTTTCTTCAGAATTAAAAAAAATGTAATACCAGAGAAGCACGCTTACCTCAAAGCGAATGTCATACGACTTATTCCCCAGATCTATCATCAACTTCAGTGAGTTCATACTTTTCTCATTTTTCGCCACAAGATGAGTCCTTTTAGCTAATGACCCTAAGGGCTTACTATTTACCAATATGTATTTTTTTCTCTTGTGTCATTATTATGTTCTGCATTATTTTTGTTTAATAAAGTACTTACCTTAATGTTATTACCAGCATCTCTTCAGGTGATATTGAATTCCTCATATTTTATCTTGATGCCTTATGTGATCTTTTAAACATAATAACAGTTCATCAAATGAACTCGGAGACATTCTGAGATGGTTAAAAAATGTATCAGGATCTGCTTTAAGACGCGCATATAAAGTATAATACTGGCCATAAAGATATAGTTCACTATTTATAGGATGAACCCACAACCTCCTCTCTTTGCGTTTTGTTTTTAAATATTTATCTACCATATAAACAAACAGTACAATTTCACTAGCGTCCATCTCACCTTCAAGAGACTTCCAAATGCTTGTGTGTTTTCCAAAAAACGCGCGTTAAAATATACGCACGTTACAACACGCGCGTACACAATACGCTCGTGTGTCCCCAGCCTAAGTAAACAGTTTTTTCAATTAAATGGGGATGTAACCAGGGGGAGGAAGGGGTTGTGCTCTGAATAGAAAGGTCAGCAAGTGAGACAGCTTGTTTGATTGAGAGAGAAGCGGTATAGCAGAGAGGATGTCGTTTATCTTTGCAAGGTAAACCAGCAAACAGACGTCTGAATCAGGAGAGCGGGATTCAAGGGATGCTAAAACTGGGTACGATTCAAGGGAAGCTAAAACTGGGTAAGATTCAAGGGATGCTAAAAACTGGGTAAGACTCAAGGGATGCTAAAACTGGGTAAGATTCAAGGGAAGCTAAAACTGGGTAAGACTCAAGGAAAGCTAAAACTGAGTAAGACTCAAGGTAAATTAGAATTGTGGAATATTCGAGGTAGACTACAACTGGTGAAGATTCAAGGGAATTTAAAACTATAGATCTATTAAAAACTTCAAAATTGCATTATATACTTCTCTTAATTTCTATACTTAAATTTATTTATCATTTGATAGTTAAAATATTTTAAAATTAATTCTGCTCATTTAAATTAAATTTAAATTAATAAAAAAAACGTTTTATGTTCTTACTTGAAAACTAATATATTTTCCATGATCTTATCTGAACAGATTTCAAAATATAATTTCTGGATAAAACAATCACAAACCTAGCTATGAGAAAAGTGGAGTCAATTTAACTTAAAATAAATATATTTCAAATGTCATAGGGTCAATGATAAAGTGAATTTTATTCAAATTAATTTTAAATTTTCGTTTAAATTTGCATAAGCAAACCTACCATACTGAATAAAATAAAAATGTTATACGTAAACAGTTTGTGTTTAATATAATTAAAACATGATAACTTTGAAACATTTAAAATGAATCAAGTGATTAGCATCGGTTATCGGCCTAGTTGGCAGCACAATTTGCATTGGCATGATCGGTAAAATAGCTGATCCATCCAGCCTTAAACCTTCTACACATTCTGCTGGCTATCAGTTACCACCACTCCTATGGCGAACTGACGCTACATGGTTTTTTACTCGTCATTATTGAACCACTCTCTGGCCCCGGCTTAGCCCCCTAGAGCCCCACTGGTGACGTAACTAACCATCTAAAATAATAGAATGGACATTTGTGTGGCGGTAGCCGTGAGAACTCCAAAATAAAGAAGCCTAGAAATCTTGAACTTGGCATATATATTGTGACGATATTTCTAGTGGACTCTATTTTATCTTTAAATATAGTAAATTGTAACGTATTCACTTACGTATTTTCTGTAAATCTTTGTATATTTTTAAATTTATATTTGGCCTAATGTATTCCACCAACTTTTATGCATAGCCACGTTAAATTTTCTAAATATTCTTTTATTTTTAGAGTGCTCATTTTTGGAACTAGCGCACCATGGTATTTATAATAATACATATTTTTTCTTTCAAGAAAACGTTACCAACGCCATGTAGGTTGTGACAGCTAGTGGCCTAATTAAGTAGTAGAAGTTGTGTTTTGTTTTGAAAGAACAACCGGTTTTTTTTTGTGTTTTATTTACTGTTGCTAATGTTGATTATTTGACCCTCCACCACTTCATCCCACACATCCAACTGCTCCTGTACTTTAGTCTCCTCAGCATCAGCTAATCTGCAAACACCGTTGCTTTCATCTTTCCCTCCCCAATTCTTTCTACCACTTCCCCCATCACTACAATGAACAGCACTGGTGAGAATGCACTACCTTATTTCACACCACTCCATCCTCTTACCTCCCACGTTCACACAATTCACACTCTCTTTGGACTGTACACATTTATCACTCTCTTTCCTTAACGTCTCATCACGCACTATTTTCTTCTTCAGTGCTTCCCATAAGCTACATCTGTACACAGTCATAGGCTTCCTCAACCACCGTTTTCCTANCAATACCCAAATTACCTAAAAATGATAAATTATATCTCTAGTTTTGAATCTCTTGTATTATATGACATAAGCATCAAAGACATTTAGACAGAATGAAAAATAATATTAATAAACATGTATACTATTAGAGTTTTGAGTAAAACTAACAAAAAACAAATCAATAGAATTAATAATTTGACATAAAATAAAATATTAATTAATGCTCTGAAATAGGTAAAGATTCTGAATATATTTAGTGTTTTCTGAAAGTGTTTTAAGATAAATCCTGGGTTCTTGATGAAAAATAAAGAGAGAGAGAGAGAAAAATATATTAAAAGTTGAAGATTTGGCTGGATCTCACCAATAAATTCGTCCATGTTGAAACAGCACGAATTTCTGAAATTTGTTTCCTTTTATTTTCTCCACTCCTCCACAGTTTCAGGAAATAAACAGTCTTCAGTTCTTTCCTAGACACTTAACTTTCTATTTGTGTACTTGTATTCTACTTTTAAAATATTGTTCCACTTTAAAACATAAATTTAGCTAGAAGCCACACCGATTTTGTTCTATGTTTATAAGACGCCGAGAAAGAAGACCTCAATCTTCTTAAAAAAATGTTCTAGGAATCAAATTTTAAAACGTTCTATTTCATTCCAAATCCAAAGATAAAATTTATACATTAAAACAAAAGATAAAATGTTGGTTCTGGACTAGAGATGAATATAAAATAAAATGCAAATTTAACATAAAGATTGAAGTATATGCCAATGAATATGAACAATGTTTCTTAAAAGAATTAAAATGTTTATTTCCATCTGGCAAAATTGAAATGCGCGCTAGTTTGGAAGTATTTACATCACGTTTTTTATTCTTCTTTCCTTACTTCTTTTATAATTACGAGACGATCCTGCGCATGCGTTAGAATAAACTCATGGCCGACGTTAAATATAAATAAAGAAGAGTCAACAAACTTATTAGAAGGATAAATATGTTTAATAAAAAGTTAAGTGTTCTTCCTTAGCTCAAAATTCATTATTTTAAGTATTTTAGACAGTCCTAGACGATCTTCCTTCCTTTTCATTGTGAATAGATTTAAATATTATTTTGTTACGCCAGCAACACAGCGCATTATGCTGCGGACGAAATTGAAGTAAATTATTAAATTCAACCAAATCGAGAATAAATTGTAAAATATTTATAAATCAGAAAAATATAGGGAAATACACGTGTAGTGGCAAATAATGTTGCAACCTGGATATCCTGAGAAAGATCTGTGTGATAAAACTTTAAGAATTGAATAATGATTTAAAATAAGTAAATAACAAATTGTTGTATGAGTATTTATGTACGTACGTGGCTTAGTACACCTGAATCGTTGAGAGTGGTTTTTATGTGCATCAGTATGTATATAGGGTGCCATATGTAATATTGATGATGTGTTATCAAGGGTATTTCTAGTATTAATCAGGTAAATTTTCTAATTTTCCGTCCAAAGTCCCCTTGCAAAACAATCAGAGGTCTCGAGAGTAAGGAGTCGTCGTGGCACTGGCAGAACTAGATGTTAAAAGGTAGTATTTAACTCTCTTGAATGGAATTGCTAAGTTTATCGCATACTAGGGTGCACAAGCCGCGCCGCCGAGAACAACATTCCTTTGTCTGCGTCTTATCCAATCAAATTGTGTAGCGTCCTCTACAGTGCGGTGCGCCACGACGCGCGGAATTCTCAAGGTTTCTAGAACAGAGCTTTCTCCTTTCTACGCGGGGCGGTGTGCCTGTAAGAGCGGTGGGAATGTGCTCTCGTGTCATTTCGACACAACTGGGCATCATTGTATTGGTGTCGGCGTGCCTCTTACTACAACACGTGTTCGTTTGTCTTCTATTTTCACAGTTCGTTTTGGTAAGTTAAATGCACTCTTCATTTAGAGTTAGATTCGTACATAATTACCAGTTAACAGCACCCTTTCTTTGTGTTGATCCTTGTAGACGTATTTAATTAAAAATAATAGAGAGAAGTGGTAGACAAAAATCAAATGGATAGCACAACATTTTGGCCATATGAAAATCATACAACAATCTTTTTAATGAGATATTTACACTAAAACAAAAAAATCCTTCCGGATGTATTCGTAGCAGTGCGCTAGATGAGCGAACCAGCAAAGGAAGGCGTATGGAATGTTCCATACGGCGTTTTGGAGCGGCACTGCGCATTATAATGGGCTTCAGGACCGGTGTCCACAAATTTAATTAAAGTCTCCCTACACATGGTTTCACCATTTTGTTTATTATTATTATTATTATTATTACTATTATTATTATTATTATTATTACTATTATTATTATTATTATTATTATTATTATTATTATTATTATTATTATTATTATTATCGTTAGATTCTTTCATTTCCATTTTTTTACTAAAATATTTAGTGGAACCTGGTGATGTACACCTCAGGTATATATAAATACAACTGAGGTACACATCATATATTATTTATATTTACATCTATTGTGAGACTTACGACTTACTTATAACCATGTGGAAAACAGATACTAAGAATATAATGTACTATTGAATATATTATTTATTTGATTTATGTCGAAATTGATCTCCAAGGAAATATTTCACCCGCTTCAGTGGCCGCGTGGTCTAAGGCGCTACCTCTTACTGTAGACTAGACAGCCGATAACAGGGATATCTAAGTTTGAATCTTGGTTGGGTGTACAGAGGTAGGTATTTGGCATATGGTTTTTCATTCTCCCTCCACTCAAATGCTGGTATATCTCTTCTAAATCTAACCTCCATAATCCATTAGTGTAAATAGTTAATAAGCGTATAACCCTAATGTGTACTAGGATGTGATGATATATATATGTATATATAAGATTCAAATTCAAGAATAGTTTGGAGAATATTGTTTGCAGTCGGATGTTTTTATAGTTTGAAAGTTTCGTATTTACATTAATATATTATTAGAAGTGTTATTTGGTTCAATACAAACTACACAGGAGGCATTTCATATCATTTTTGATTAGATCTTACATTTACATAAATACTAACTATTCAGACATACAAAAGACTTCCCCATTTATGAGACAGATAAAGCACCAGCGTCAAATAACATAAATAGAATCAAATATGCATCTGTATTTAATATGTATTTGTATTTAAAAAATTGTGCATAAGTACCTGGGAAAGCTAGGGAACAAGCACTTAAAGCATGTTTATTTTACTAATATATAGGCCTCTATTTTAATTTATTGCAAGTAGAGCGCTTTATACCACTTTACCAGAGTTTAGGTAGCTCAAAACCTAGGAAAAATAGAGATATGAAATTTGGTGCAGACCAACTTATGTAAGAAAACCTTTGGTTGAAAACTTTGTGCCTCTTTATTTCTACTTTTACACATATTGGAAGAATGACACCTTAAACCAATGTTGTAGGTAACTTTAGAAACAAAACTTGACATATGTACTTAGGGAAAGACTAAATATGTACCCTCCAGTCCTATTTATTTTAACTTTTAAATCTATTAAGAAAGAAACTGCCACCTGTGTAACTCTTAGCTTAGTGGTTAAAATAAACTAGGCTGAACCAGTTTGTCTTAACTTAAAACATATTTTAGAAGGTAGTAGGCCACTAATGAATCAATATAGTTGTCAATTTTTTATAATGAGTTCTCTTAGCGTCGCGTCCTAATATAAAGAGTGAGGGGAAAGTATAGTAACTTATGGAAAATACATAATGTATTATTCTTGAGTTCTGTTTGGAAAGATAAAGTGATAATTACATTTTAAAACCCGCACTTAAATCGTCCATACCAGTTTATAGCCCCAAATTCTACTTCATTTGTGAACAAAGATCATAGGAATGATAAACCTTGGGACTCTTGTGGGTCATTATGTTATGTTGCGCAAGAGGCTGGCAAACACCACAATTCGGCAGACACTGGCACATGCTTTGAGTGGATATTGTTAAGTGTACTTCTACATGAGCTCTACTTGAATTATTGGCACTTAAGACTAGTAAAGAGATAATATTATAATTTAATATTATCGATCAAGATATAGAAGAACCAGTTTATTAACAAATATATTTATAGTAATGAGAAAATATTGCCTGACAATAAATGGTAAGTAAAAGCAATAAGATGTCCAACATTGTCTCAATTCCATAACTATATTTAAAAAAAACTGGGTTCCTTCTATAATTATTATAATTATTTTTTCCTTACTAAAATTTTTTAAATATAATTTTTAGTAATCATTTTACAAGCTAGAATCTTACCATTAAAATCACCTGTAAATATACAGAAAATATAATTTTTGATTGGAGTTTTGCCAATTATATTATCCTATATATACTATAATGTCTACGACAGGTGAAATTTCGTATTTAAAGTGAAGCCAAAATAGAAGATGGCACAATTTGTGTCCATGGCTCTGCCATTCTATCGTGATATATGAAAGAAGAAAAACTTAATCTTTAAATTAGCTTCCTCTATCTTGGCTCTACAATCTTGTCTGTTTTATATTTTAGAATGTTCTCATAAAAATGACATGCTCCATAGCGTTCGTACCATATTTAAATTCTATGGGTTATCGGTAAGTGGGATAAGGACAGACACCGTTGGGATTTAAATATGTATATTATAAATTGGAAGAAGTCTCGTAAATTGGGCATGTTGAGAGGATGAGTGGGAATTGAGTGATGAAGTAAATATATGATTGAAGAAAGTGTGAATTAAAAGGAAGGGATAAGCCAGGTAAGACGTGGTTAAATGTTGTAGATGAATGCATGACCTGGTGTATGAATATTGTTGAAGCGAAGGGAGTTTGCTGAGATAGGGAAGTGTGGAGAGCGTTAGTGTGGATGGATTAAGTAGGGAGTTGCTTTTTGACTATATGTAGAGTTTATTACCTACCCCGTAAGGGAATGGCATGACTATGTATGTATGTATGTATGTATGTATGTATGTATGTATGTATGTATGTATGTATGTATGTATGTATGTATGTATGTATGTATGTATGTATGTATGTATGTATGTATGTATGTATGTATGTATGTACGTATGTATGTACGTATGTATGTACGTATGTATGTATGTACGTATGTATGTACGTATGTATGTACGTACGTATGTACGTACGTATGTACGTACGTATGTACGTACGTATGTATGTATGTATGCATGTATGCACATCACTGCTACGAATGTTTAGGTTAGTCATGTACTGATATAGTCTCGTATTTAGAAAGTGTGCGTCTAGTATATGTCTCAGTTGAAGAGAAACCGTTGCCAAGATTATTTGTTCCAGTTGAGCCTGATTGGTTTACGAGTCATCCCTTGTATACAGACAGAGTTTCTCCGCTTGTTTGTCAGGAGAACATCGGAATACCACAAGAACGCTCTTTCTACTTGTCCTTTTTTCCCGTCCGTTCGAGGAAAATCACTGGCTACCACAATGAAATTGGTTAAGCTCGGAGTTAGTAGCACATTTGGCAAATTTGCAAGACTCTTTAAGAAACCAAATTGGTTGTTCATTATAAACCACTGAGTGTTGCTTGTGGATTGTTTTTGCTGGCGAGTAGAAGTTGGCTTGCTCGACAATTTGTTTAACGTCCAGTCGCCAAGTAGCCAAGTGGATTGTGACACCCACCTTCTTGTGAGGGAACACGTCTTATTTAACTTTATTCAGATAAATATAAGTGATAGATATATATTTAATAAATGTTAAAATTCACCGCACAGATTATATAGCTATTTTACCTTAATTAAACTTAGGGATGGGAAACAAAATAATAGGCATTGTTAGAGAAATATAATGGGGGGAAAACCCCATCATATTTCACCAAATAATATACAGTGAAATAATAGTATACACTGTTACAGAAATATAATTCTTGTTCTGTGTATTTTTAAATCTTCTCAACTCAATTTAAAAAGATACAGCTGCCCATAACCCCAAAAACATAGATTTTATAATAATTTTATATTATTATTTGAAGTATTTAAATTTAGATGTACTTTTTTAACCAACTGATTATGTCAGGACACGAGAATTTCTATGGGCGAGAGCGAACGGACGTACCAATTTCGCCACAAAAGTTATTTTCACATCCGTTTCAGGGTTCTTTTTGATGCCACAATCGACATCCGAAGGAAGTTGCTATGGATTTTTATCACTCAAGAATAATCGGTCAATCCCGGCTGGGTTTGAACCCACGAACATCGTGTCCTGAGACGAGCACCTTACCCCAAGACTACCGAGGTCAACTTTACAACGTATTCTTTAAATAAATGTGGTTTACAGTGGGCGCCACTAAATGTGATCCCAATGGGACTGAGAGGACTGGATAACAACAGCCGATTGATGCGCTGCCACATTAGATACAGATGCTTTGTTATAAACGATAACAAGAAGAAACTTCAGTATTCATTCTACCGTGTTTGTCCTTTAATTTGTGTATGTTAAGACAAATTACATATGAATACGTACTGTAGAAACTTTCACTGTATTTACATTTTTTTTAAATACGAGAGAAATTACATTAAAGTACCCTAAATACATTTTTATGTTTGAAAAAAATACTAAACATCGCAAACATTCTTTATCTGATAAATTTAGATGATATCGTAATGCGCGGCATTGGTTATAAAGTACGTGCATAGTGTTTATCACGTGCAGAAAACAATTGAAGCTAAAACTAAATGAGTAATCTAAAATTATTATTATAGTATAAAGCAATTTAAAGTACTTTAATATATAATTCGTCTTTAAAAGTAAATTATCAATCATATTTAACTAAGAAGACAATCTGCCAAATAATAATACTTACTATTTGTTTTATTTACTTGAGGTAGTTGACAGCCACTTTCTGCACCAACTGATTATATCAGTACACGATAATTTCTATGAGCGAATGAAAGAGCCTACCAATTTTGCCGAGAAAGATATTTTCACATACATTCCAGGGTATTTTCGCAAGCCACACTCTATATAGGACCGACGGTTTTACTTCCCCTCCGAAGGAAGTTATAGTGTGATTGTTTATCAATCAAGAAAAATCCGTGGACACCGGTTGGGTTTGAACCTAAGAACATTGGGTCCTGAGGCGGTCAATTTGCATCTTCAATAAATTTGCTAAAAGCTGGGTCTATTTCAGACAGATGCAATTTCGTATTTCATAGGAAGTACCTTTAGTTTTTATCTATTCTTACATTGTCCATAGCAGGAATTTTGTCCATGGCTCTGCCAGGTTATCGGGATACTTGAAAAAAAAAGATTTGTATGTTGCGTCTGCCATCTTAGATCCGCCATCTTGAATTGTTAGAGTTTCGTATTTTTCTCATAATAATGACATGCCATATAGCGGCCATACCAAATATCATCTTTCTAGAGCAGTGAGGGTATAGTAAGAATTTGATTATTTTATAGTTTAACTTATATAATCATTATAATTTATTTTAAACATTATTATTATTGGAGTTAAACGAAGCGTTGACACAATAAATTCATAAGCTCAATAATTTAAAAAATTAAAGGACTAGTTCCTGGTAATATATTTACTATAATATAAATAATTTAATATATGTAATCATATAAGTATTTATGTTAATATAAATAGTCTATATACATAATATGTACTATATAATATATTTTTTAATAATATAAGGAACGAACTTGGATGGAACAGCTAATTAGATTAATTGGTACAACTTCTTTGGTCAATTAAACAATATAAATATGAAACATAAAATGAAGATAACTTATTAATTGAGAAACTAATAAACAATACATTAAGTCAAATAAAACCGGTACAATAACATTTCTAAAAAATCATCATTGAGATTGTTAAATAGTAAAGTTCTGAAATTAATTAGTATAAAACAGAAAAAAATATAAGTATGTGCAAATCAATATTTGAGTGGTAGCAGATTATAGGTATAGCTGATGAGCAAAATGAAAAGTGTAAATTAACAAATTGACTAGAATAGAGTTATTAATATAATAACTTACAGACACCACACAATTTGAGTACTTGAAAAAAGATAATAGATTTAATGAAAGTTATGACTTAACAAAAAAATATAATAGGTTAGTTAATAAAAAACAATTAACAGTATAAAATCAACATGAAACACATTAAAATGAAAGTTAAGACATAGTAAGTGACTTATTTCACGAATTATTAAAAGATTGTAAAGAATTTAATGTCAAAGACTTGTTATTCGAGTCATATGGTTTCTAATAATCTACTTGTGTTTACTATCGAGACAAGATTGATTGTAGATTTAATGGAAATCAACAGATGTGTCATACAGATTACTCATTTATGATATATTATAAATACAAGATAATATAAAGAAGTAATTGATAGTTATGAAAGAAGTGTAACTAAAAGTAAAAATTTGACGTTTGAAAAGTTTGAATAAAGTAACGTTCCTTATCTGTGTGGTTTTAATCCCTTTCCTTATATAATTTGTTGCTACTCTTGGCTAGGTGACGACATGTTTCGGCGATTACGCCATCATCAGGTCTGAGACAAACCAATGCAAAAATAGTAAATATTAAATTATGATAAAGTAACAAACTAAACAGATTCTGATGAAATCAAACTAGCAATTTGATCCACAGACCACAACTAATATGAATATTACTAAAAAATATTAATATATGTTTAATTTATTTAATATATTTAATATTATTTAAATAAATGAAACTAATACAATTATAATCTCACGAGTGAAAATGCTATACCTATAATCAAGCTCTACAAACAAATTTAGCACCGCGTCTTACTACCCGTTTGGTTTAAACGCTTATGTACTAATTTGGCTAAGAGTTTTAGGGACTAGGAACTTTATATTTATAAGAAGTGTACCCACACTTACGTGGAGGGAGAGTGGAAAACCATTTTGGTAAAAAAAAAACCTCAGTACAACCGACAGAGATTCGAAGCTCGATCTCCCCGTCATCGGCAGTCTAGTCTACTGTAAGACTAGTGCGTTAGACCATGTGGCCACCGAAGAAGGTTGTACTGTAGAAGCTCTTTAATTTGGCACGTCTGGGACCACGGCCATGCCGAATTAGCTATTTTGACGGATTATCGAACGTCAATAATTTTAACGGGAATACCAAAGATAAATCATTCTAGATAAAAATGAAAACGATTAATACATGTATTTTAAGAAAAACATAGAGTACAAAAATTAAATTCAAACATTGAATATTTATTTAATTGAATATTCATGTAAATAAAAAACACTACAATGCACAAAAGAAAAATTAATACACATGAGCGTTATTGTTGAAAAAAGTCTCTGATATCACGTTGCTTCCGTGATTCTGATCTCTTCTTCAAAAAGTCGTTACGGAGTATAAACAAATTTATGAGTTCTGCAGAGTTGTACCTTTTGTTGGATTCAGTAAATTTTATAAATGTATGCAATACATCAGAAGCTTGTTTCCTAGAGACTTTTGCTTCATCTTCATCTTCTTCATCCAATTCCACCTCCTGAACCTGAGCTAATTGTGGGTTAACAACACTTTGTATAATCTGTTCGTCACTCAATTCTTCGGCCACTGGCACACGTTTGTCGATTTTAATCCAGTCTATAACTTCCTTACGGGATACATCTCTTAAAGGGTTGCTTGGCACAGCCTCTTCCAAATTTAACACCATATTTTGAATATTATCGGTAACATTTTGGTCCGCATCTTCATCATTAGACCAAAGTTTGCGCCAGCACCGCTGTAGATTCCCTTCTTTCACCTGATTCCAAGCTAAGGCAATTGTGAAAGTTGCATCTTTAACATTAAACTCTTTTTGGAAGTCTGTTACATTAGAGTCAGTATCCAAGAGGTCTTGCACAAAAGATCTTCTATAGAAACACTTGAAATTTTGAATCACACCTTGATCTATCGGCTGAATCAAGGGAGTGACTTTGGTGGTAGGTAAACTGCAAAAATATTGCCGGAAACCAAATCAGAAGTAGGAGGATGAGCGGTACAGTTGTCTAACAACAAAAGTGCTCTGCTGTCTTCTGGCATTCTACGTTTCTTAAAGTTTTCCTTTACATCTGGTAGCAAATGATGGAAAAACCAGTCCTTAAACAAATCTTATGTCATCCATGCATTGCTTTGTGCATAATAATGCACAGGCAAGTTTACGATTCTTTTTAAAACTCTAGGTTTTTTATATCTACCAATCACAACAGGTGTCAGCTGATGATCGCCAGAAGCATTTGTACACAACAAAACAGTCAATCTGTCTTTATTTTTCTTAAATCCCTTAGCAGATTTTTCATCCCCACATGCCAGAATAGACGTTGGCAAACAACGCCATAAAAGTCTGGTTTCATCGGCATTGTAAACTTGACCACGGGTTAGTTCCCACCGTAAAACAAGGCTGCTAAAAGTGTCCTTAAATATTCCCGTGGAATTTTCATCGGCTGATCTGCTCTCTCCAGCCACATCCAGCTTCCAGATCCCATGTCGAATTTTAAATTTCTGAAGCCAACCATTGGAAAACACACAAGTACTTTCAATATTCAGATCACGATGAAACTATTTTGCTTTTTCGATGATCATAGGCCCAGTCACTGGTTTTACCTCTAATCGTTTCGCGATAAACCAAGTGTATAAGGCACAATCAACAATTTCAAGTTTAGGTTTCTTCAATGTATGTCTTGATTCTGTATTCTTTTCTGTAATAGCTTGAGCAGCAAACTTCTTAAGTTCCTCTTTATGTTTTTTATATCATAAATAGTCGAAGAACCAATAATGAAATCGCGCATTATGAAATTTCTGTTTTCACCTTTTTCAAGACGATTAATTATTGCTAGTTTTTGCTGTATAGTGAGAGTCACATGCTTACGCTTATTAGTTTTATTAGAACTTGAAGAACTCATGCTGGGCTTCAAGAACATTGTGCAAACGTGATTTTCAACCCGTTAGAAAACAGGAAACACTGTACTGAAATGAACACTGAACTGACAGTTACGATAAACACTGAGTGAACTAAAAACGCGGGAACAAGGGTCCTAGACAACACCGTATAACTGCGTGAGACTAACTGAAAACCCACCTGGCGGGTACAACCATGCTGGTCAAGGCTAATGAACGCACGAATCCACCCGAAAAAAACCGAGCGTGGGCGGTTCAATCGGTGCCGGATTATAGAATGTGCCGAACCGTAGAATGCCGGACTAAAGAGCTTCTACTGTACTACGTTGATCTTAACTTTCTATTAATTACACTTTCCAGTACACCTACTTAGTAACGACTTATCTCAATGTAAATTAATGAAAGTGACGGGTGATAGCAACAGTATATACTTCAGAACAAAATTAATATAAAATATGTATTAAATTTAAAACGTTAAACACTGAATAAGTCAGATATAGGATTAGCCGCAAATTACGTGAATGTAAGTACATGCGATTTGGGAGAATCAGTTTTTCTCTCCATCCCATTCTCTCGCCTATATGTAGATTATAGAATATGTATAGCTTTCATTATGTATGTACCTATAATTTTGGGGATACAAAGCCGAACAGAACCACTGATTTAGGGTATCGATAAGTGGGAGAAGTTGACCACGGTAGTCTTGGGGTGAAGTGCTCGCCTTAGGACCCGATGTTTTTCGGTTCAAACACAGCCGGGGTTGACGGATTTTTCTTTATCGATAAAAATCCGTAGCACAACTTCCTTCAGAGATAAAGTAAAGCCGTTGGTTCCATGTCGATTGAGGCATGTTGAAGAACCCTGGAAGGTAAGGGAAAATACCTTTACCGGCAAAATTGGTAGAATCTCTCACTATCGCTCAGAAATTGCACGTTAAAAACCCTAAAAAAATTATAAGTTTGAGAAAGAGTCCTGGAAGAATTGACAGACCCAGGATGAAGTTTATATACTGTATGTAGATTATAAACAGAAATATTACTTTGTACTGACATTTTTAACGCTAGAAGTGAACCTTCTTACATCCCCACTGAGAGAACAGAGTTTTATCTAATTCAGTACCTTACTCAGTCTCTTATCTGAGTAGATTATTAGAGCGAACGTGTCTCTCATAAGCCTCCCTCACACTTCCCCTTTTTCCCCACTAATGACACCCGTGGTCCAAACCACTGCGCACTGAAGATTGTATCCTCTACAACTGTGGCTAGATCTAAGGGATGTGTATAAATATACAGGATGAGGCATTTAAGAGCGTGCATCATATGCCAATAAACTCAGTACAATTACAGTACAATTGGCTAGAAATCTTGAATTTATACCAACACTATTGCACGTGGATCATTTCTGATTAAATATTAATGGAGATAAAGAGTTGATAGAGGTTTCTAATTCTGAAAATTGTTGAAATATTAAATTATATTTGGATAAAAACTGCATTGAAAAGGCTATTTTTGATTATTTTAGAATGGCTTTACAGATAAGCATTGTGCACAAAAATCTTAATTCTGTCATAATAGGGACATACTGTAATTATTAACAAGAAACTTGGTCGCTTTGTCCCCCATCGTCACCGCGGAAAATTTCGAGTAATCATTCAGATATGAATGCACTCTACACATTTCTGGAATATTGTAGTTCTTTTCTTTTTCCTTTTCTCCCATACCTCTTGCGAACTGAGAGCTGAGCTGGGCCTGCTATGATGAACGAACGCTCTTAAGTTGAGACGCCAGAAAATCCCAAATACAAAGGATTTCAGAAAAAATTGTTCCGAACAAATGTTTTTTGTTTTTAAGGGGGTAAGAGAACAGTACTACTTATTCTTGGCTTGGGTCATGGTTATTCCAAGGTAAACTTTTTTTTATTAAAGCCTATACTGTTTGAAAAGGCATTTTATTCTACAAAAAAAAGTTTTTACTGAAACATTTTTTATTTGATATTATTATTGAGGATATTTAGCTTGTCAAAAAATCTAGCCCGAGATGTTGATGGATGTCGACGTTTTATGACCCCCGAACCCTAAAAAGTGGTTTCTACAATGTCGTCTATCTGTGTGTCTGTTTAACTCCAAAATTAATAGCAGTTTACTAGAGGATGAAAAGAGAAAAATAGCCATTTTCTCAAAATCGGCAATAACGATTATATAACTCTCATTTTAGACTCAATAGTCAATAATTACCTATTTTATTCGTCAAAATTTATAAAAGAGAAATTTAATACAATTCGATAACCATAAGATGTGCATCCCCTAATAAAATGACATAATTTTAACTGTAGGTCTAAATTTTAATACGGTCTAAATTTTAATACAAAATGTTGACCCTTGAGGACCCAATATCGATATTTTTTATTAGTCCCAATAGACAAATGAAGATATTAATTCCTTAAAAATAAAATTGTGAAATTTAATCTATGACTCAAAAAAGTTTTACGTATGTCCAGCCCAATTTGTTCTCGGGTTTGCTAGTGTGTATTATATTATGAATTTTGAGTAGATATCTCCATTTCTAAACAAAAGAACGAGAAAGTTCGTGTGGAGTTCCATGCCATTTGTTATTTATTTATTCAAGCTATCAAAAAAGGGCTAGCTTTTGGGCCCTTCATCCTTGGGGGCTCCCTGCGGACGCATTGCTCACATAGGCTCATCCGGCCCTGGTCTTCAGCCATCTGAGAGAGGTGAAACTTCAATCATCCATACAAACTTTGACACGAGCTGCGAACCCTTTGGGAAAGCTCAAGGATTTTCTTCACGAAGATGTAGATGCTATGTTGCGAGAGCTGCAATTGTGGCGAAATAAGAAGAGTAAATTAGTAAAACAACTACACGAAGAGCAGACTCTCACAGAAAAATCTGTCGAACTAATGAAATTAAAATTGAGTGAACTTCAAGAGAACATAAATGAGCAGTTAGACCAAATTAGTGATATTAAAGCTACAATACTTCATAGTGACAAAAGAATTGATAAGCTTCTTTTAGGAGTTTCATAGACATAACAAAATATATTAGTTTAGTAAAATGTGTTAATTTAGAAACGTCAAAATATAATTTAGAAACCATATTATACAGAAGCCATCATTATTTATAAATACACAATGAATTGCTGAAACATTGATTAGTTTAATATTTGATCTCTATAATATAGCTGGATGGACATCTGCGGCTAAAATTTTCAAGTTGTGGTCTGCACACCCTTGTGTAAGAGAGAAGGAAAATTTAGGGTATCGCTTTCTCTCCTACACACATACAAGGCAATGTGGAATTTTGACATCGTTTGCTAATTTTTATGAATATATCAGATATATCAATGTATGATTAGCTAAGCGAAATAAATGGGTTGATAAAAGATTTGAAGAGCATAACTAAGTTCAACACTCATGACTTGTTTCTTTATATAAGTCGATTTAGGCTAAAATAGTAATACTTCCTACTAACCTATAAGTTAAATGAGCGTTTGAACGTAAGACTTCTAAACAAAGTTTGTCATTAGAACAAAAGTAATCAGGTTTTTAGCAACCTTATTTCAATATATTTAGCGAACATTAAATATAATATGGTTTCTGAAATTAATATAGAAGCTGAAAGACAAATTTAAATATAATTATTGTAATATAGTTATACTTCCTATAAGCCCTATACCGTAACCTAAATGATAGTTTGAATGTAAAACTATTATAGAAAGTTTGTTATTCAAAACACATGGAACTAAGTTTTAAGCTACCTTATTTCATTATAGTTATCGAACATTAAATTAATATAATATGGCTTCTGAAAGCAATAGACTTTACCAGCTAAGGGCCAACGTTAAATATATGGTAATATAGTAATACTTCATAAGTAATAATTTAAATGTAAAACAACTAGTACACAAAGTTTTTCATTCAAACAAATGTAATTAAGTTTTAAGCTATCTTTTTTCAGTTTAGCTATCGAACTTTAAGTATAGTATTGTTTCTGAAAACCATTATAGAAGCTAATAACCAATTTTAAATATATTATAGTCTTGGCAGAATGTAAACAACATGGGCGTTAGTTAAATATTTTAATATATTAAATAGTTTAATCTTATTTGTACAATATTACCTTTAAAACTGTATTGTATATCCTTTAATGTAAAAGTGTCTTCGGTCAAGTGGGGTATAATACTTCACTATTTAAAAAAACAAAATTATTCACCAGACACATATTTTTACACAAGAACATTGAAATAAACCGTTAAATCTGTCCCCTCGCTAGCAAGCAGACGACAAACTTTAAAGTCACGATTTGGTCCGTTGCAAGGGGTGTGTTTATGTCCATCCAGTATAGTATAGAAATCACTGGTTTAATCTTATGACTATAGAGCACAGACAAAAAAGAAACAGACTCTCAGCATTACGGGAGTTTCACTGCGTTCCTTTTTCCAGCTTGAGTCCTTCAACACTGGGCTTCGCTAGTGTCACTGCTGGGTGATGATAGGACTAACCGCAGCGAACCTAGTGTTGAAGGACTCAAGCTGCTAAAAGGAGCGCAACCATTTTAACCTGGAGGTTTAGTGTCTGGGTATATTATTTGTTTGCGCCCTAGAGATATACTTCGTTATAATTATGTTACAAGATTGTAAAGTGAACTGTAATGAATTTAGAAAAATATACATTTATGTCTAGAGCCTTTTAGAGATTCAACTAAATAGCATATGAAAAATTTGTACTAGCATAACATAATATAGCACAATATTATTTAGACTAATTTTTGTTAAAGTCATGCAAGAATAGCTGAACAAGATGTTACACATTTGAAAACAAATTGTAGTATTTCACGGAATGTTGTAAACCCTATCATTGTTTAGCTATCAAATCGAGTCGGTTGTGAAGTGAATATTCTGTTAGTAACGTATTAGTTTCTTTATTCCATTATTACAGTTCAACTAACTACAATGTTTCATGTAAGGTAAATTATTGAATTATTGGAGTGGTCGTGTGCCCCGTCCCCCCCAGCTAATGACACCCATTCTGTTAAATATATGTGTATTTTTTTAAAAGTATTGTATAAGACGCTTAAAGATGTTTAGTTGTACAATTATATGATCCTCTCATATTTAATGAGTTGGTTTTATGGGTTCTGGAATATTTGTAATCCTAGTAGGTAGCTGTTAGATAGTTAATGTTATCCAGCTGTTGGTAAGTAATGTAAGTAGGGGCCATGAAGACACGTGTAAGTTAATAATAGATATTTTACTTTACAACGTTGTTACTATTTACGATACACCAATTTGAAAATAATAAATGGATATATTAAAATATATACTAATCTAGTGTGGTCTGGTACTGTACATGGGTCTACTCTAAACGATCAAAAACCAGTGAGGTGGCCATTTCCAAAAGGTCTCTTGTCCAAAATTTTAAAAATTGAGTTATTGGTTCTACCGTATTCAGTATAGGCTTTTC